>JAAGAY010135580.1:0-18777 GCA_011801015.1 Ardeotis arabs | reverse complement strand
TTTTTTTTCATCTTGTTCTCTGTCTCATTATCCTGCTAGTTTTAGTAGCAATAGTAATTTAGTAATAAATGAATAGTTTTCCCAAGTCGAGTCTGTTTTTGCCCGTGACGGTTAACTTTAAGGATTTCTCCCTGTCCTTATCTCAAACCTCGAGCCGTTTTTCTTCTATTATCTCCCCCTGTTCTCTCGGAGGGTGGGGGGAGTGAGAGAGAGACTGCATAGTCTGGTCCCGATCCGGGCTGAACTACGACAATCAGATAGGCTCTGTTATCTGTAGAACCTTCTCTGGGGATTACAGCAAGACCTCACATCCTCTGGGCTCCTGATTGCCACTGTTATGGGTGACAATTTATCAAACAATAACTTTGATATTACATAAGTCTAGAACTATGACATTAATGCAATATTGTCCGAGACGGTTGGAAATACACAGCAGCGTACACACGAGACAATGCCTTGCCACCTCAGGAACACTGCTAGCCTCACCTTCGCACAAGCCACAAGCTGGGAAGTGGAGAGTGCGCACTGTGTAGCAGCAGCGATGACCCTGTTCTGCAGAACTGCATCCTCAGCAACTTGCGCTACATTCTTGGCCTTCAGCACTAACATGGCAGCAGCGTTTGCAACAGCTTTGGCCAGACTCATCAGAACATCCTGGTAAAATAAAGGGAAAACTCAGTCTTATGAACAAAAAAGTGCATACTTTGTTTATATTAAGATCAAGTCTCCTGACGGTAAGATCTCTTGTGTCAAAACGTAAACATTTTGTTTTGTGCAAAGCAGCAAACATGGCTATTACTCAGAAAAATCTACAGATTTCTGTTATCAATACAACCATTTCTCTATTTATTTTATCAAGTTACTGGACTGCATGAGTATGAACTGTCAAATTTTGAATTGGCTCAGGGTCCATAAGAAGCAATGGGTTTATCTTCACCTCCTGAGAATACTCAATTAGTACAAAACCATCTGATGTTCACCATGAAACACGCGATAAATATCTGCAATAAGGATGACAACCTCAAGGAGCAAACTGCTTAGGACAGACAGTTAATACTAAATTCAAGTAGTTAACTGTGCTAAACAGTAACAACAACTGCCACACCGTTTTTGAAAATGCCATTTCCAACCACAGCATTTCCTTGTTTGTGATGTAAATATAGCCCTATAAATTACTGCTCCAAAATATAACTCAAAACCAGCTCTTAATTCCAGAACATTTTTCCCCTTGTACAAAAATAACTTAGTTCACTCTGAAACTGCAAAATTAAAACACACTCATTTGTTAATTCCTGCAATGAAAAAGTTCAGAAAATTTCTTCCCACTTCCCCACTTAAAATGCTACATTCCATATACTTCAATTTTTTAGTGGGATGGAGCCTTCCTAATGCTTTTACTGCTAAAATGGCCTGGCTTTCCTTTAGAAAGATACTACAGGTACACTTATGCATAATTTGAAATTCACAGCAGAAGGAAAACCTTGGACTTCACAAATTAAGAGCACTAGTTTTCATTTTGTTGTTAGGCTATGAAGGCATGATAAACCATCCCTCTCCTTACCCACCCTTTCCAGCACTCCATAGCACTTACCAGAACGTTTAGGTTCTTTCCCTTACCCTAGAAAGAGAGGGCGGCAATACTCAACTAGGAATACAAATGAGAACCCTGATGAAACTTGCAGACAGATTTACTAGTGAATCAAGTATTTAAAATGGCCTGTAAGTTACATTAGTAGATCTCTTGCATACAGTGCACACAAGAGATGTCTCTGTTGCTGTAAATTACCTCCCCTCACTGCTGATGCAAACCTGTTCTTTGAATTGAGTGGAAAAACCCAGAAATGCTTTTAGCAGAGCATTTAAGAACAATGGTCTTAAACTGCTAATGGCTAACACTGCTATTATGTCATACAGGCATTATGATTTGATAATTGATAATACTAATAATCTTAAAGAAATTATGTTTGTAATACAATAATTTTGTTCTACTTAGTTTACCAAAAGGTTGTGTGAAGTTTTTGTTTACATGCATACATACACAGCAAACACTTATGTGAAAAACACTATATTTAATGAGAAAAAATAGCGTTATTTATTAATAAACACTCATTCATTCTTCATAAATACATGGCATAATAGGTCATTAGCTTGCAAAGACAGTGAAACATAAGGAAGGGCAAGGACTGAAGCTGTCTGTGTGCCTGTGTTCTGGTTTTGTTTAGTGAGGGGGGGCCTAAGGTGGCAGCTTCTGTAGGAAACTGCTGGAAGTCGCTCCCCTTTGTCCAGTGGACTCGGCTGGGCGTAGGGCGGACCTGCTGCTGGCCAAGGCCGAGCCGATTGGTAGCAGAATGTTCTGTGATAACGTACTTAAGAAAGGAAAAACAGGGAAAAAAAAAAAAAGGAGATGTGAAGGAACTGAGCAGGGGCAGAGAGGGGGAGGCGCGAGCCTTGTGGGCCTTGCAGGCCTCACCCTCTGGCCTCCCACCAGGCAGCCGACCGGGCCCAATTCGGCCCGGCCCTGCTGCAAGGAGTGGAGAGGAGATGAGATGTGAATGAGATGTAAAAAGGATCCTGAGAGGCGTCTGCCAGCCTGTTGTGAGGAACGGCTGCAGACACCAAAGTCAGTGAAGAAGGAGGGGGAGGAGTAATGCGGCTCCTGGCCAAGATTCCCCTGCAGCCTGCGGTGCAGCCCATGGTGGAGCGGGTTGTCCCCCTGCAGTCCATGGAGGTCCACGGAGGAGCAGAGATCCCCCTGCAGCCCATGAAGGACCCCACACCAGGGGAGGTGGATGCCTGAAGGAGGCTGTGGCCCGTGGAGGCCCCGCTGGGGCAGCTGTTCTGGAGAGACTGCACCCCATGGAAGAGATGACCCACGCCGGAGCAGTTTCACAAAGGACTGTGGCCCGTGGGAGGGACCCCGCGAAGGAGCAGAGGAGGAATGCGAGGAGTTCTTGCCCCGACAACAAAGTAGTGGCAAAAAACAACGACCGTAACCCCCATTCCCTCTTCCCCACTGTGCCACTCGGGGCGGGGAAGGTAGTAGAGACAATGTTAAGCCCAGGAAGAGGGAGGGGTGGGGGGGAGGTTATCTTGTTCCCTGTCTCATTCTCCTGCTAGTTTTAGAAATAAATGGTTTTCCCCAAGTCGAGCCTGTTTTGCCCGTGACGGTAACTTTAAGGATTTCTCCCTGTCCTTATCTCAAACCTTGAGCTGTTTTTTCTCATATTATCTCCCCCTGTTCTCTCGGAGGGTGGGGGGAGTGAGAGAGAGACTGCGTAGTCTGGTCCCGATCGGGGCTGAACTACGACAGCCTGTGCAGGTTTTAAAACACAGTGCTTCCCACAAAATCCCCAAGGCATTCAGGTTATAACCTTGTATCTGACAGGGTGTACTTAGTGAAGATAGGCACAGTTTTCAAAAATAAGTTGATTGCTGTTCCTTATTTTCTGTATCTGACCTGGCACTGTGTGACACAACTCGCACTCTGCTGCAACTGAAGCAAATGGCAACTATGACTCAAACATACCAAGTGTGACACCATGTCAAGTATTTTAGAGATCAACAGGTCACAGGGTATCTCAAATTAGCAGATCTCTGGCCTCCCATGCCAGATTTTCTATTGGTAAAATGGAATAACAGTTACAAATCCCACAGGAAAGCTATTAAAGATATTAATGCATGCAACTCTGAGGTACTGAAAGTCACCATAAAAGAAACCAGTGGCAAACACAGGAGTGAAAGTAAAAAGCAGAGTAGAATTTGAAAAGCAAGAGTCTGATCAGTATGCAAATAGCATGAGCCATGTATTTTAAACACTGAGGGGAGTACAGTGCAAACATCTCTCCATGAAGCAAGAAAGCATCTGTATGATGCACAAATGGAGCAGGGGTTCCCACGAAACAAGCACTCTGAGATTGTGTAATTAGAAACAATTTCATAATGGATTAACCTCAATTAGCACTGAGAAACTTCAAATCTAGCAGTTCCTAACTGCACTTTGGGAAGCCTAGTTTTATACAGTGGCCTCCTCATTAGAAAGCTGCACAGTTCTGACAGTGTCAAGTAACCCCCTTATTACCTGGAACCTTTCATCTGTTTCATTCTCTCCAATTTGTCTCAGTAGCTCCCCGCTTGCTTGTCCAATGCTTCCAGCTGCAGTCAAAACTGTCTGTCGAGGCTAGAAAAATGTAACAGTGAAATACATTAATTCAAAGAAAAGAAGCTTTGCTTGAATTTTAAATTTCCTCAAGGAACTTCTGCATTAGTGTGCCATCAGTATTGGTTAAAAAAAATTATGCAACAGAAATACTTTGAAAAATCTTTAGTTTTCCACACGTACAACTGCTCCCAGAGAACATGCAAAGAATTTTGAAGAATTTGAACTGTTGTAATAACTCCAGTCAATATGCCAACTGGTATGAAACATCAGGAGATTTCATGTTCTTCAAAACATAAATACCTGAAGAGAAGAGATCTAAGGCAAATTACCTGCAGACTTCAACTCAGACTGATCAAGATAGTCTATCCTGGTCAGTACTACTCTCATTTCTGGAACACTACAACAGAGGGATTAACACTTTATTTGTCAAAGCAGACAAAGCTAGTAACAAAAAAAAAATAATGCATGAGTATCTTTCCACTTCCTATTGAATTGAGTCAATTCGTTTCTAAGAGAGAATATAGTAGCCAGAGAAATCAGCTACTTATTACACAAATCAATTAACCTCTGTAAACCTCTGTATATAACACAGAACATCCTAATATCAAGGTGCAAGACTTAAAGGCATAAAGACAGAGATAGATGAAGGAATAAGAAATAGTCAAAAGAACTGCTTGCACAAGGGATATTATGTGGCATTGAGCAGATGAGGCTTAGAAGCTAACATGTCTCAAAAAGCCAAAGCCATGCACTTGAAAGAGGGAATCTAAGAAGTTTCCATCTACTCACTTCTCCTGAAGTAGGCTGCACAGCCTTCAGCAAGTCTGAGACAGCACCAGCCAACGTTCGAGCAGCTTTCAGGAGGTCTTCTCCACTTCCAACTTCATCATCCATGAGAGCAGCAAGCAGTTTCACACCTTTAGACATCTCAGTGAGGTTGGAAGAGATGGTTGTAATTGCACATCCCACAGCAGTGTAATCAGTATCAACTGGGTCCCCTGCAGAGCAAATGTTTTTCATGATTAGAATGCTTTAGTCGTTAAAAGGGAAAAAAGGTAGCTACCACAAGCCAAACTCTGGTGCGAGACAAAAGAGACACTTCAAGACAGCCAAGCAATGCCTACTAGGTAATTTCTTTGTCACTTAAAAAAACCCAAATAATTAAAGCCTGCTATAATTTTTCCGATTTCTACATTTCTTCTTCTACAAGAATTTGTCCTCTAATGTAATTTCTCTTCATTCAATGCTATTTGCTGAGAAGTCCACAGTTTCAGCTCTTTCAACACTGGAAAAACCCAAGGTAACACAGTATTGACCCCTTTCAGCCATTCACAGCTCCTTCAACTTGTAATTTGCTGAAGAAAAAAAAAAAATAATCACTGTCAATAAACACATAATCTCTGTCTAACAACTGTTGGATCAATAACGCTTTTTTGTAGTAACCTCGTACTCTCTACTTTACTTTGTTGAATAAACAAGTTATATTTTATTTTCATCAACAGTCGTACCTTTAGAGTTCAAGATAAATTGAAGATACAAAAATTGCCTTGGAAAGGACAGAAAGCCTGTTCCACACGTCAATGCACTTAGCTACCGGGGTATTTTGAAGAAAGTTTTTCTCTGGCTGCCCCATACTCAGTCCCTATGTTACTGGAATTAGACTGATCACTAACTAGGAGACTGCAAGGAAATCCTGCCCTTTGTAATTTACCTGCTGTAAGGTTAACCACAGATGCAGTTCCTGCAGTGATAGCATCAACTTGAGAGTGTATTTCATGTTTTGATTCATCAACCTTGTTCTGAACCCATACTCTTGATGCCTGAAGAGCAATAACAAAAATGAGAATTAAGGATTGCTGTGAGGTTCTGTGAGAAGAGATACAATGTAATCTCTTGTTCCTTCACCAACCTTTAACAGTGAAGCAGAGGACAACAACTAAGCCCTTAAAGAGAAATATGAAAGTAAGTATTTTCTTTTGCTGAACCATTCACTACAGAATTGCTGTCACAGGTAAATGCCACAAACAGTGCATCCATGAAGGCTAAATGCTCAACTGACAGTCCCCCAAAAGCAATAGTCTCTTGATGCGTCCTCCTGCCCTAACCTGGATCAAGAACAACAGAATCATATTTTGTTCTCATTTTTCAAGTGTCCAGGAGGCAGGCACTCCCACCACAAATACTGTCCATAGTCTGCGTTGAATTGTACTTATGTGCATGAAACAAATAGGATTCCAGACATGGCTCTGCAAAGGGAGCTTGCCACATCTAATCTCAGAAGACTGATGAGAGCGAGGAGGAACACTACACAAATTCCTTAAAGAGAGCACAAAATTTTTATCTCATTTAAAAAACTTTAGAGATACCACTTTAGACCCAGGGAAAATGACTAAACTGATCTGTAAACACCCCAAAGCGTTAAGATCCACTTCTATAAGGGATTAAAAGAACTCACCATGTCCTGCCCCAGAGGTGGCAGGTTATCAACTTCACTGAGGTCAGCCTGTGCCTGCTGAACAGCATGCATACTGGTGTTAATAGTCCCCATCAAGGCCTGCTGAGCTGAGGTCTGAAAGGCAAAACAAGGAAATAGCTGTGTGTTATTCCAAAAGCAGATGGTACACATGCATGAAGAGACAGCGAGAGACAGCAACCCAGCAGTCTCATCAGGCCATTTCAGATAGCTAGCCCTAGTGCAATGGAGAAAGCAAAGCTCTCTAACACTCTTCTCTCAGTCTTGTTTCTGCCTGTGCCATTTTATACTCTGTACTTGCACACATTATGAAATGTTGGAACTTTCTCAGATCAAACAATGCCCAACAGACAGGCACAAAAACACCAAGTTGTCTTATTGACTTCCAATCTAGGAAAATGAAAACTGAATTTCCTTCTAGGATATCATTATTGATTTTCTGGAACAGCCTACCAAGGACAATTCTAAAACTAATTTGCCATCAATATGCATAAGCTAACAGAAAACCGAAGAGTCTGTACTGGATGTCTGTGACAAGGTTTTGGCTGCAGGGGTGGCCTCTGTGAGAAGAGGCCAGGGGCCTCATGCTGGGCACAGTTGGCTCCAGACTGCTCTACCAGACCCACCACAGGACACTGCTGAGCCCAGCAGCCAAGCTGGTGGCATCTCTGGGAAAACATCATTAAGAAAAGGCAAAACACCACACGTCAGTGAGAGGTGAAAAGAATTAAAAGGTCAAAAAACAACCCTGCACACACCAGTGTCAGAAAAGGATGACCTATGTTGAGAGAAAGCTTTTTTTTAATTTTATTTTCTCCTCATGCCTTTGTTGAAGAGCAGGAGTGAAAGAGTAGCTGGGTGGGTGTCGGGCAAGCAGCCAAGGCCCACTACACATACTACACTTCTAGTGCTATGTCATGGTTTTAAGCATTGATTACATATCTTCTCTACAGCCTGTTAAGGCCTTTAATTTAATTTAAATGAAAAAACTCAGCATCAGCTTTATGCCTGCTAAAAAACTATAAACTGAAGGGCTAGCGATAAGCTAAATGTAAGCTTTTTTCTTAAAATTGCTTACTTTTGCCAGTCTTTAAACTTTTTTTTTTCTGATCTCCGAACACTAGTTTAACTACTTAGAAGTAAACACAAGGCTGGAAGTGCTGGCTTTACGGAAAATGAGGAAATAAGTAAAAATGTGATACTCTAAATATTTCAGCAATGCTCAAAACTTAGGTTCTGTAGGATAGCCAGGAAGCCATACGCGATATCCTCCTCCTGCTCTGAGTAATATGTATAACAGGCTATTTCTGACTACTTGCATCACAGACAAGTTTCAAATGCAAAAAAAAAGTTTCAAATACAAAACAAGGAGGTTCCTCACAAGCGGGGGCATATGTCCTCTGTGCATCTGACCAATTGTGACTTGTTGCTGGGGAGAAGGCATGATGCCAATGTTGAAAGTCTCTGGGCCACTGGACCCTGAACGCATAACAGCTGGCAGTGCCACAGAGCCATGCTCCACCTTCCCTGTTCGGTTAAACTGCTGCTGCAAGATGGTAGATCTAGGAAACAAAAACAAAAAAACCAAACCAAATAAACAAAAGCACAAAATAAAAAAGAAAAGAAAAAAGAAAAATCCAACACAGGGAGAATTAGTTAGCTCCTGCAAATCAAGTCCTACCAGATGTTCTTCCTTTAGGATTTTACATTGCATTTCACAACATTTGGAGAAACTGGAAAACAGTCTTTTAGAGTCTTTTTTTCTTAGCATATTAGGAAAAAAAAACCAAAAAACCACAATCTAAATTAATCTGGGGATTTTGGCAGATCAAGTATTAACAGCACTAATGAGCAGGCAGTAAGGAAAGAAAGCAACGTGCAGTTTTGGTATATGTGGTACAATGGTTTTACCCCTGTAAGATGCACGACAGACGGAACCAGAACAAGGTTTATGGCATAACAACTGCTTTGTTTCAGTTGTATTATAGGCTGATCAATAGAAAATAAAAGCATGAACCCTGAGGAGATGCCTTTTGCAGGCAATCCCTTGATTTCCAATAAAAACTAACATTTTTTTCTTCCCTCTTGATACACACATGCACACACAGTACTTGCTCATAATCTGGCAGCCTATCAGATAAAGGGCTGGGAGGTAGGACACTTCCAAGAAAAATAAAGTTACTGTCATCCATGGTCATGAACCTCTTGACTAGATATACTGCTCATATTTAAATACGGTTCAAGCTTCAACAGCTAGAAGCGTTGACAGATATTCTGGCTTTAAAAACAACCATTTGCTTTGGAAAAAAAGTAATTTCAACTGTGAAAAATCTTGTATTCATCTATTACAAATTTTGGGCTTCTCTGCACAGTGCTTAGCTAACAGTATATTCTGGAAGCGATTTGGAAAGGGCAATGCCAAAAGAAAATACATCTGAACACGTGTGACCTGTCAAAAGTTGAAATTTCACATAAGGCCACATTAAACATCTAACAAGTCTATATCCTATAAACTGTATGTTTAACAATAAATCAAACAGACTTCTCACATACACACTGCTGACACTGCCATCCTTAGAGTTCTAAGAGGAGATTTGAGCGGTTCATTTCAGCTTATAACATCACAAATCCATCTCTATCCCTTCACTGCAAGGAAATATTTAATATTTCTTCTCAAGAGTACGGCCAGCTTTACAGTTCTGCTTTTTGCTACGTTCAGCTACCCTCCCATCAGAACCATAGCCTGACCTACAAGTACCAAGACCTTACCTCTACCCACACCACACCTCTGATTGGTTTGTCTCAAGTGGGTCGGTGAAATAAGCCAGTTCTGTTCACGACACAGTAGAGAATTAAAGTGACAGAAGTGACGTTTACTGGGAACCACGGACCTAGCAGACACAAGCAACTAAAATCTTGCAAATCCTAGGTGTTTGCATGAAAACCAAAAATCTAATACAACATTTTCAGCTCTACATCATTACTCACCCCCCAGCATTTTACTGAATCACAGCCTGAGTTCCTTTGTTCAACAGTGAAGTTACCACAAACTGGTACCACTGCTGGTTGACTTAACTAACAATTTTAAGACAAATATCTGCTTTTCAATCCTCAAATGAAGCTAGGAGCCTGCTGAATGCCTGGGGACAGTACTTCCTTCTACTAAAATATCCTGTGGAAAATTACTCTTTAATAATAATAACTATACTATTTCATTTGAAAAAAGCTGCCACAGCTAGAAGGTGTCACTCTTAAACAAAGAGCATTTCCTCCTGTTGTATACACTCACTTCTTAGGTGAAACAGATTCTTCCAGCATGGTTGATTCCTCATCACCTTCAAGTCCAAATCTATCTTTACTTTGTTTCTGGAGGGAGGGCAGGAAGAAAAAGAAAAAAAAAAAAAGTTAAACAACGTGTGTTGCTTTTGCTTCTCTCCACCATTTCTTTGCTGTTTATCAGAACCCTGGTCAAATAATTTGCAGAGTCTTGTCCCGTGCTGAACACCACACTTTTTGGCAGTGTGTAACAATAAAACCTCCACCTCAGAAGAGCTGCCCTTCAGCATCCAACAGACCAGGTTTAAGCCCCAGCAGATTAAGTGCATAAAGGAAAAAGCCTATTGGTGCCTTTTTGAACAAAGCGGTACAGAGAAAGTGCTGAGATACTGTCTTTTCTCATGGAACAAAAAACGTTCTGAGGGCAGAGTGATATGCAACAACAGCAAATCCCAGCATAAATAGGACGCGTACCATCCCCTTTCCCATGCTCTTCTAACTCAGGAACATCAGAGTGGCTCAGTTAACTGGAACTCAGTTGTCAGTCACACTTAGCATCCTGAAACCTTACTATATGGTTACCTAGCACTAGGAAATACATACCCATCAGAGAGGTGATACAGTTAATGCTGTATCCAAGTTATTTTACCATAGTTACTTCAAGCTCCTGACAGTCTGCACATCTGATTTTTTGAGGTAGTTTTTTATAGTGGTACAAGGTAGGAAAATATACACAAGGGGAGTAAGTCTAAATCACTAGAAATAACAGGAAACAACGGTAAGTCATAAAAGTAGTGCCTTGTAAAAGCAGTCAATTTGAACTCGTGGTCAAAGATATTGTCTGCTTTCCACCTTGTTAGGTGATCTGTAGTCTGAATATTTATATCTATGTATAAATAGAGAAACATCCACTATGACCGTGGGTACATTTAAAGGGAACTCCTCATGCACATCCATACACACACCCCCGACAACTTTCTTCAAATAAGTTCTTACTATTATACTTTGAGTTTATACGTGGACTGAAACTGCCTTTTTCTAGTCAAGATAGTGCCTTTCTTCCATATTAATGCAAAGTAAAAAAATATATCTGGATTTAAAAATGGTACAAGTTCAGCATTCCCTTTCAAACAATTAATGACCTATCGCTAAAATTGCAGGACAAGAGGAGTTGAAGGGTGGGGAGCACTGCATCAATAATATTTTAGCAGAAAAAAATCCACATTGGAGCAAATAAGTTGTATCAGTCCAAAACACTCAATAATTAACATTAGGCAACTGAGAACAATAAACTTTTGCGATACTTTGAGGCATGCATCACAGAGATAACTTGGGCTTGACAACTGAAAACTGCATGCTTCTCATATGCATCATGAAGCATCACGGGTGTTTATCACTTAACCTGTCCATAATTTATTCATTTTAAAACTGGCTGTGTCAGCAGATTGTAAAGCAGAAATCAAAGGCCTGGAAGGAAGTGGAAATACACTTATCTGTAATCTATCAAGACTGAAAGGCTGCTGTCCTTTGGCACTAGAGAGCAAAGCTCCTTTTGAAGCTTAACAGCTAGAATCAAGTTTTAAATCATCTATAGAAACCTGCAGTTTATTTACTAAATCTGAGACTGACAGCCTCAGAGAAAAAGGGCACGTGCTGTGATGAATTCTGGCAATCCTCCTCAACCTCTGATTTCATAACGTGTGATGTTACATCCTACACTGTTTGCATGAACAAAGGCAATAAATTCTTCTGAGCTGCTTAGCTTTCTGTTACTTTTTTTTTTACTATTAAAATCTATTACAGCAAATAATGATGTAGTTCGGTTGAGCCTTAATAAAGAAAAAAAATTGTCGAGGAGCAACCAGTGCTATTTGAAACATCTCCCTTTTCTATACAACATGTTTAGAGTATGACCATTCAGCTCCACATTTGTTGTCAAAACTGGTATTTTTTGCTATTGAGCTTATTTACTTGTGAGTATTTTGAACGCTGGAGATGCATATCAGCCTCTCCTCTCTCCTGCCAGGCACAGTCCATAAAATCAAGTTCCAAGACACTCTGGCCTCTTCACAAACACAGATTTTATCCCTCTTTCTGCATAACTGAGATATAATTCTTTGCTTTACTGATCATAATATTTTTAAAGCAACATAAGCTTTGCCAAAAAACTTTCTCAGCTTTGATGCATTATATACAAGAGCTGCTGGACAACTATTGTGTAGTCCTTAATGTAGTTTTAAATGCTGCTTCCACAAGATCACTTCTTCCCACCTGATTCACCACTTTGGTCCATAGCTTAAAATCCACAGTTGAAGCTTTAAGCTCTTCTCTGGATACGCACTCATAGGCAGCAGCTCACCTTCCAGACAGGAAAAAAAAAAAAAAAAAAAAAAAAAAAGCCCAGGCATGCTGAGCCTGACCCATACTACCCCTTCTACTTAACAGCCTGTATATTTTCCAGAAACACTCACCTAAGTTAAAGAGAAAAAGCTTATATTACTTAAAGGTAAAAATAAGTAACATCAAAACCTATGACACAACACTGGCTTCATAAGAGAAAGAAAACTGCAGCTTGCACACATTTGAATTTTGCACTGCTGTACAGTGATTTTTACTGCATTTTTACCACGTTATCTTAAAATTATACCTTCTTTAGGATGATATCAATGTAACCTGCAATTAATTGAGAGATCTGTTCTCCTTCAGTGGTCTGTACTGAGTAATAGCTTTCCTGATATTCACCAAAATCCTGAAGAGGAAAAAAAAAAAATCTCTTTGAAAATGGAAAGTAATAAATGAATAAACAGTATCAAATACGAGTACGAGAATTCAAATTTTAAAATTGTATAAACATTTTATTATATCCAACAGTAAATCAAACTGGTCCAACATTCTAAACTAGTCTTTATGAGGGGTGAGGGAAGAGAAGGGAAGGATGCTTTTAAATGCCGCTTAATCACAGATGTTTCATAAATTGAAATGCCAGAGGACCAAGAGATACTTAGTCTGACTTTATCAGACTCAGTCACTGAAGAATGGAGAAAAGTCTTTCAAATTTTATTCTAAAACATTATCACCCATGCAATTGGGAATTACGTGCACATGATTAAAGTGAATATAATTTTCTAGCCACTGCCTCTTGCTCTACCACTTTAAACAACCTCTTCATATCCAAAATACTTGTTGCAGTGGTCTTTTATAGACTAAATAATTAATAAACCATCACATTCATGAAAGTTCTTGAAATCCATACTTATCAAACGTATTAATGAACAATCTAGCTTTGTGTTCATATCTTGCAAGTCACAAAATGCATTATGAATGGCAAACACCGTAAGGATTTAAGCAGGTGTGAATAATGACGTCCTCTTAACTGTTTTAGTGGTTAGGCACAGAACTGATCAAAACAGTGTTTTTTGAAAAGATTTAAACAGTACTTTTGGGGAACAAGTCTGTCTAGAAACATCAAAATCAGACAGACCCTAGACACCAATATGGGCCAGTTTATTAGTTTAGGACTCAGTGACTCTGTATAATGCTAGAAAATTACAGATAGAACAAGTTACATCAAAGAAACTGTTCTGAGTACAAGTCCATCTTCATTTCTCCCTGCCACACAGATCCCTCTTCTTCTGAATATATACAAAAAGATTACCAGAGTGAAGCTTTTAGGTGAGGCAGCCCAGCGTTTCACAGTTGTTAGTGGCCATTCCTGCAACACTTCCTTGGTCTTCTCATCCACACGCATCACCGAGTCTTTGGTGACACCCAGCAAACGAGGAACCAGCTTGTTTTTGCCTTTCATTTTTTCCTATAGCAAGATGTGAAAGTTTTTCATTCAAATGGAGTTTGCCATAGGAGAAAAGAGAGCATGACGAAATATACTGACAAAGGGAAGCAACTGGAATGCAGACGAGGACAATTTAAAACTCAAGGCTCAGTTTGTCTGGTCACAGACAGTGATTTTCAAGCAATGCATTAACATTAAGAAGCTCTGGTCTTTACTGGATCTTGACTATGCAGTTCAAAAGACACTCTCGTCTCCTTCCTTTCTAAAACAACATTGGATAAGTGGAATGGGAAACTGGCATCAGGAGGACTGAGAAGTTAGGTTGTCCTCACCATTTTTCTATAAAATTTCTGGAGAGATAAAGGAAAGGAAGGCCCACTGAGGCTGACAATTAGGCAAGATCAGCTGTAATTTGTCCCATATTTTGGATTTGAAATCTTAGTTATTTTCAATCCATGAGAATATCCTAACCCATGCAAAGGGGGCTGCCAGTCCTGTTTTCAGAGCAGACAGTCAGTATCTTGGTACTAAATTGTTTCAACAGCCTTAAGACCAAGACCTGTTTTATTGTAAGGAATAAGAAAAATTAATAATGCAGGTAATTAAGTTGTTCTTTAGATGCAGTTTTTCAGCATAAAATTCATATTATCATTGAATTTCTAAACAGGAACAACTTTTGAGTTCTCTGTGAAGGTTTTCTGAAGACAGCACTTTGGCAATCAAAAGAAAAAAGAAGAAATGTCAATTTCAAGAAATGCAATCATGACAGATTCAACTTTCTTTCTGGAAAGCAGTAAGATAAGGATCTAAACTGAAACTATAATTCTGTCCCACACAGTAATCTACAGTTTTTTCCAAAAGCTGCTTTCCGAAGAAGGCCGAAAGAACATCTTTGACCTTTGCTTAGTGCAGAACCTGAGGTAACACATAACCAACCATACAATATGGTCAGCAAGAGCTACAATACCTTAACAAGAAAAAATGACACTCCATAGGTTCGCAAGGATCGAGCTAGCTTCACATATTTCACTTTGGCTTCTATTTCAGTCATCTCACCACAGTTTTTGTGCTCCTGTAATGAGAGTTCAGTATTGCTTAGGCAGAAACAACGCTTTCTGCAAACAAACCAAAAAAGGGCATAGCTTTTATCTGTTTAATAATCATTGTTAATAATCATTACAATTTGAATATTTGAAAAAAATGATTAAAAAATTATTTACTCATTTCTAAATTTTATGACCTGTAAGTAAGGACAACTACCAATATTACCTATTCAAACTTCATCTCAGCATCTGCTCTCCTACCCTAGACCGTTCTGCTCAAAATCTTAGCCCAATGTCTTGCTATTTAAATACTGTTTGTGGAATTCCCTGTCAGAGTGTGTCTTCCCCTCCCATTTTCTGAACTTCTGGTTGCCACCTCTTTCATGCTGACTGATGGCAGCAGGGGGAGCACCAAGAACATGGGAAACACTTTCCTACTCCAGTTTGTTACCATTTTGACAATGTTCCACAGAGGAGCATTGTGAGGAGCATCTGCAACTCCAAAAACCTTTTGGCATCCCAAGGACACAGACCGATCATATTGGTCAAGTTCAGCACAGAGCACACCACCAGGATCCCAAAAGAGCTAAGAGCCCAAATGCAGTCATTGCAGATGGACTATTTGGCAAAAATCTTGCCAACACAAGAATTTCATAACTGAAGGAAACAGCTGATTTTTTCAAAAAGACAGCTTGCTCTTTCTACATTGCTGTTGTATCTTTGCCCAGCATCAGTGCCCTCACTGATGAGCTTCTTGTCCATGCACTGAAGTATGTAATGATTGAAACTACTCATGGATCGTACTAGACATGGGCAAAACCCACATGCTATGAATAGCACGACAATGACCCTCAGAAGTGAATGAATCTTTTTTTTTTTTTTTTTTTTTGCCTAAACTGCAATGTCACTACCACTAGCTAAAGATACACAGAGAAGCATTACACATCCTCATCTATGAGGAAGTACTATAAGCTCAAGGTAGAACTGACTTACTAAGTTACAGAATTCCTACACTGGGAGTGTAATAGATACAGAAAAGTATGTGACCTGTTCCTGCTCTTCAACTTGTCTCCCAAGTTGAGGTCACAGATCACTGGTATGGCCTTCCAGAAACCATATGACTTGATTTCAGCTGTTCACCTCAGAATTTTTCAACTTACATTGTATTGCTAAACTTGTATTTCAGTAGGCACAGATATTTAGTGCATCTACATACAGTACTCAAACTCTGAGACCACTTCCAACAGTATCAGTACCTTTTATATTCAATTGCTTCAGTCTTTTAAAACTGTGATTCCCAAACACATCACTGAACTCAAGAATTAGCTAGCAGAACTCCATATTACTTGAAGCTCATGCTTGAATAATGAAGGCATGTGATTAAAAATGGTTTTCCTAAATGTACTTCTATTTTAGTACAAATACACATCCTTACATTTCAATGCAACTGAGAAAAAGGTCTTAAGAATAATGAATATTCACTCTCTCCCCTTCAACAAAGTACACTGAATAATCATCAGTGAAGAAAAAAGGATCAGGACAATAAATCTGCTGAAGAAAGAAAAAAAAGCTGTCAGATTCTTTACACTTGATTTTCTGATAGATTAATAATTCAAGTATATACAGAATATATACACCTGTGAAAGCTCCTATTTTTCTTATAAAGGAAGTAAAACTACAGTAGGTTTTTTCAGCCTCACAATTACCTGAAATATTCTTTTTTCAGCCCCTCTTTGTTTGGTGTATTCTTTAGGCAGGAATTCTTTTAGGCTAGGAAAAAAAAACAAACAAAAATTCCTTAGTTTATGGTGCCTTCTTGAGGAGGGATGCTTTCCACACTCTTTACTGGCATTAAGTTCCCCAAGCTTCCTAAAATGGGCATAAAACACCTATACACCCATATAAACACCTAGATAAACAAAACTCTGGCTAAGTAGGCTGAAAGCAAGAGGATACCTTGCAGAATTAAGAAAAACACATTTGTTACATCCACATGTAATACCTCTTCATGTTTTGAAAAGTCATCAAAAGCAAATAACAGCTGGGACTCTTCCCATTCTTAAATTACATGATGTCTATCAGCAGCTCAGACGGGTTCACATCTAAATCCAAATACACTCACTGTAATCTGGGGGAGGAAGGGGACATCAGCGCTTGAGCCAACTCTGTGTCTGAGTTCAGACACTGCTATTACTTTCCAGTAGGACTTTGATTTACCGACATGCAGGACCAAGTTCTTCCTTTGTGTCTTCCAAGAAATGTTAGAACACTAATATTTTACTGAAAAACTGCAAAGTCATTTAAGTGGACACTTAATACCAGTCACATCTCAAAAACAAAATCATAATTAACCACTTCTAATTTCTGTTGCTCTCAGACACTAAGGGGCTCAGAATACAAAGTAAACTAAGCAAGTTCAGCATCCATGAGAGAGTTTAGTCAGAAAGTATCTTTAAACATCTCACCTGTACCTCCTTGCTGTATAATAAAATAAACCTTTCATCTCAGCCAAACATCACCCCAACTTGAAGACATACCAACATCATGCTTTTACAAACATCATCTCCTTTCTGGATTGCACCTTACTATCTGGAACACTCTTCTCCAATGAAACTACATCATATATTCAGCAGTTCATGTTCACCCTGAAGAAACTTCCACTGTTCAAAAAATTGGTCTCTAAGGATCCCCCAGCTTTGGACTATTAAGAATCACAGAAAAAGTATGTCTGGAGAATCTCCTCCTCATTTTGATGTATTCAGTAGCACACTATTAGGACAGAAAAGTAGAACTACCTACTATAATGCAAAGTTAAAAGTTTTGAGAAGGATGGATTTTTTTTAAACAAGAAATTTGCTCTACTGTTCTGTGGGGTTTTTTTTGTTTGTTTGGTTTGGTTTTTTTTTCTTTTTTCAGAGATGGGTGTTTGTGGTGCATTTTTGTTTGTTTTAGTGTGGGGGTTTTTTTTGTTTTTAACTACAAAAGTCTGCCATTGCAGACAACAAACAAAATAACTCGAAAGACTAAATCAGGATTTTGTCCTTTCTTCCAAAATACTATTCAGAGTGAGATAATTAGTTTGTTCTTCCCGTAAAGCTCTAGCAATATAAATCAAAGTAAGAACAACTGTCCTTGCTAATCTTTATTCCAGTGCTCCAGTAGTTACACCTCACTAATACATGATAATGAAATCTCTTCTCAGGACTTTCTTACACAGACACATCATGGGCTGAGGAAGGCTGGAGAGCCAAATTAATTCTATAGATAAGGAATGAATACAGCTTATTATCCTAAAAAAGCTAGAGCCTTTATTCTGAAACAACTGGTGCTTTCATAGGTTCAAACCAGTTTGGTTAAATTCACTTCCAAAACAAGTGGAAAAAATTAAAAGCAGAGGTGGGCAGTTTGAGCTGCTCCTGTCCTATCTGCACGTGAATAGCATGAGTTCTTTATCAGACATTCTCTCAGCAAATTCAAACACAGGGTACTTCTGTAGGTGCAATGTAAAACTGCAGCTGTATGAGGAAGTGCATGAAGAAGGACTATTTGCAATCTGATAGTTTAAGAGCTTTCACAATTTACTTTGGCATGAGCTTCAAGGAAATTCCAACAACCAATACCAAGGTGTTAACAAGATGCAGGCAATAATCTTTATCTGTGCCAAGAATCATTTATCAATGACAAAAAAGGATACAAAAGATCTCTCTATATAAACACATAGCAAACTAAACTAAGCTGTTCCAAAACAATGCTATGAAATACTACTACTATTGTGTAAGATGCTGTTTTCTGTATGAGTTCACAGATTCTCCTTAAGGTAATCTGTAGCACGTTCAGGTTTCAGTGGTGAGTGACAGACACCTCAAATGTATTTCACATACTGAGGTACAGCATACAGTTTACAGAAAACTTTACTTTCATACTTGAATAGAATCAATGTTCATCTGACAAACAGTAGGAAATAGTTGGATGAATCCAATAGCTCAAGCTTCTTTTTTTTTTTTTTAAAAAAAAAAAAAAAAAAAAAAAAAAAAAA
>JAAGAY010135579.1:0-12005 GCA_011801015.1 Ardeotis arabs | reverse complement strand
ACAAGAGACAGAATGTGGTCCAGTCCTAATGTAATTTATGGTTTAACTGTTTTAAAGAGGCTTAACTATGCACTGACTCACAGCTCTGCCCTCCCTGAAACCAGAGGTTCAGCCATTGTGAAATGGAAATCAATGTCGATGAGCCAGAGCTCAATTTCATTACAGAAATAATGAATAAACAGGTACACCTCACAAAGGGCAATAGAAAACTTCACAAGACCATCCACAATTTGAATCTTAACAAGCTTAAAATATATGAATTCCACAAGCATTTGATCTTTTATGAGAGAGGGAAGAATATTAATTTACTGCTGAAGGATATTTTGGGTTTTCACCTCCTGTGATGAATATCTCAGGCAGAGAAAATCAAATCAGTTCACATTACTACATGTATATCATCAGATCATACTGAGGTACCATTCAGAAGATAATTGAATAAAGTTTTTAATCTGAGATGACATTCAAACATAAGTAAACAGTTTTCTCACTATGAAAAAATATCACTCTTACTTAACAGGCAGCAGACAATGACAGCTTTTAAAGAGGTTGCAGTATTAAGCTGGACAAAATGACAGAGCTAACAGAATCTCTTCAATAGCCTTTAGAAAACAGTTTGCTTGCAAACATTTAAGTAACTGTCTCAGAAGCTCTCCAGGAAAGATCAGCTATACATGAAGATGGTCAGAAATTTATAGAGGACAATTAAGTTTTATTTGCAGAAAGTTAAATATAATAAATATAAATATATATTTCAAAGACACATACGAAAACAGACATAGTTTATAAACCAATCTCTTACTATTTCTCTTAGTTATTCTCTTACTACTATTAGCTTTTGGAGAGAATACAAGCATCTTGTCTTAAGAGCTGATATTTAATTGAAGTGATAGCTATAGGAAAAGGCAATACATAACCTTGACAATCACTTTTTTATTTCTGCTTATCCCTAGAAAGGGATACCTTGCAATATTTCCATTGAAAAACTGTGGTAGCTTTCATCAAAAGCCTTCTTTTAAAAGGGATGCAAAGAGCATTTTGTTTCTGACACAAGGGCAGCTTGCTCAGCTGCTCCCCAGTTTCCCAGATGCCCTCTCCAGTGTCCAGTCCAGCTGGACCCTCACCGTCCTGCAGAAAGCACACGGCCGTAAGCCGCAGCGAATCTTACGGAATCACTAAGAAAACACACACCATTAAAACTCCCGTTTTCTTCATACCCTGCCTGTAACCAGCAACCTGCTGCCCACAGGCCACCATGCAGGGGTAGGACTGTGGGCAGTGCTGGCACAGGGAGAGGATGCTTGTGCCGCTGAACCACAGGGCTACACAGCCCTGGTGCCTCCCGGGGCCCAGCCACCCCAAACCCACAGCAACCATCACAAAAAAGCCTGCTTAAGGGTGTTTGTCCCGTTCCAGATTTCAGTTGAGCCCACTTAGGACACAGTCCTCCCACTGATCTGAGTGGCACTGGGGAAGCTGGGACAGCTCAGGTGCTGGTGCTGAACATTGCCCCTACTCATCATCTTTTTGGGCATACCTGCCCTTCCAAGGATTTAAGGAAATCAATATCCTCTGGTCTATGAGAATAAGCGAGAGAAAGATTCTAGGAAGAAGCACTATATTTTATTGGAACAGTGATGTAGTTAGAAAAAGGAAAAAGCAAAATAGAAAGGAACCTACTTGCCTGGAAGCCTTCCTCACTGCTTCTTTTACCTTAATACAGATATTGCAAATCTTTCTCCAGACATATGAACATTTAAAGAGTTTGCAGAATTTGCTGAACACTGTGAAACTGGCTCCACTTCGACACAAAGGTTCCCACAGTACAACCATCCTGCAATAACATCCTCCTGAAAGAGACATTGCTGCCAAAAGCCAGCGTGCCTGCTAAATTGAATGGTATTGCAGAGACTGCAAAATTCGCCCAAGATGAGGACTAAATGCAATAGTCCAGACAACTGATGGCCTCCTAGTTAGTGCTGAGTTCACCCAAGCCAAGACCCCTTCAAAGACAACTTTGGACATTCTCAGTTCCTGGCTTCACAGAAACAGCCTCCCTATCGCCACCTGATCTATATAATATATAAAATATACATTATCCTGCCGCGCTGCACCAGGCTCCATCCTGCTTAACCTGCGTGGTGTCCACCGTGTCCTCATGTGTTTGGGAAACCCCTGCAGTCAGAATTGCTCTCTGTTGAGGATGGCTGACAATCCAATTAGCTTAAAATTAGCTGAGTTTAAGGCACAAGGCAAGAACATTTTAAGTCAGGAGGAATCTTCTAATTAACTTTGATGGAAAATAAGTTTGTCAGATCAGGTATGGATATGTTTGTTTTGGTTCACTAGATTTCTTAATAAACACATTAGCTGTAACTTACTATGCCAAGCTTAATTGCACAGCTATAACAAAACCTCAATAAAGAACATAGTTAACAATTGCTAAACTGCAGTTGCTCCTGTTACTGCTCCTAGAGTTATTACAGATGGTAGTGGTCATCTGGTTCCCTTAGAGTCCAAGCACAGCAGAGATCACATCAACCCGTGAGAGAGGTAGAAAAGGGGAGAGAATAGTATACATTCAAATAATCACGTAGCAAGGTTTTATAACTTTCAATTCCTGTTGATACTTCTTCCCACAGAGAACAAACAGCTTCACCTGGCATGGTCTATGCTTCTCCCACCCAGGAGCTGTTGTGTTCCCTCAACGAGAGCTGAGCTCACTATGAACTTAAGTGCAGAGATGCTCCAAGCACAGAGGACCAGTCCTGCTAAGCTCTTCAGCAGCACATCAGGACAGAGGATCATGACATTGGTCGCTCTTGTAGGGCTCACTCGTAGGCCAAGGAGGAGCAATGAATTTTTTCATCCTCCAAGCCAGTACTGCTTTGAGCATTTCTGTTCACAGGGTGGAAACACTTGGACAGAAGAGCAGAAGGAAGAGGTACCACCAACACCTCCCTACTGCCACGGGGCATGCCATCACTGCTATGAGGATTATGAGGGCTTTTCCAGCAAAACACACACCTTGTTACTCAGTAGTAACATTACTGGAGCCCCAGACAGTTTGTGTATTACTCGCCCCTGTGCTGCACAGGACTTGACTTATGAGGAGCGCTCATGTTGCGGCAGGAGGGACCAGTACCCCAGCATACACAATCTTCCTCTGGCAGGAGAGGAAAGCTGTGCCAAGAGGAGCGCAGAGCAGCTCTGCACACACTGGATTTTGCTGAAGATGACCTGTTCCACCCCAGGGAGCCCTCCAGGCACAGCCCCTTCGCATCCCAACCCATGAGTCCCATGTTCAACATAGGCAGACCCAGCCAAGGCAAGGAGCAGCAGTGACAGACAAATAATTCTGGTTTAGTTTGACATAGCTTCAAATTTCTACTTCTAAGTTGAGCAGCAGCAGTTGATCCCAATACATATATATATAGAACACGCAATTCATGCACTTCGTGAGATGGACACCTTCCTTCTCTACCTATATCCCTCAGTCAGCACACAAATTAACCTCAGTCAATCAATCAATCATTCTGCTATCAGCACCTATCACCATATATTAACTCTGGTGATAAGATGAAGTTTAGATACAGGCCTCTAACCTCTGGCTGGTGCAAATGAGTTTACGCAGCCTGTACTTTTGCAATCCCATGAGAAGCAATAATACCCACTACCTCCAGTTTAATGATGAGCACAGACTGCGTAGCCGTACTTTTACGGATACCCTGGAGAAAGGTGAGGGAAAAATCACTCCATAAGCATACTGATGAGTTATATAGAAGTGCTCCCAGTACCTATTAGACCCTCTAATATGATGTAGTCTATTAAAGGGAACGCAGGCTGGATGAATTACTGTACTCCATTCATTTTATGAGCAGCAGGCAGGGAGGCTGTGGACAGAAGGAAGTTCTCTGACTAAAATTTAATCAGACAGAAGACAGTGCATGGGGGTTTTGTTGCTGTTCCACCCATCATCCCTCAAGAGGAGAAAAATGATCCTTGCTCAGCTGTGCTGGTGGAGAAGAATTACTGCCGCACCGGGGATGAGGGCTGAGGGCACTTTCTTCACAAAATAGACTCAGAGCTGTTCATTCGCTTTTGCCTCTTCCCAAAAGCCAATCATGTCCCAAGCCATCCATTGCATATACCCTCAAAATGGTGTCATTTGTTCCACTCCTTAGTAAAGTCCATTTTGGTCTAAAACAGCAGCAATTTAGCAAAGCAAAATAAATACAGCTTCTTTTGTTAGACAAAGCATATTAGTCATGGAAGAGA
Source organism: Ardeotis arabs (assembly GCA_011801015.1). NCBI lineage: Eukaryota > Metazoa > Chordata > Aves > Otidiformes > Otididae > Ardeotis > Ardeotis arabs. The sequence continues at coordinate 7,730 of JAAGAY010135579.1, read as the reverse complement.
TCTGCAGTTTTCCTCCCTCCACCTGGAACTGCAGTCTGTACTTGGCCTCCGGTGGTTCAAAGCATTTATGTTTGGAAATACCAGTTGTCTGCAAGTAAAATTGTACACTGCCATTCAGCGTAAAAGGCAAAATTCTTCCCCAAAGATTTTGCAGGCGTCTGGTGCCTGGCTGACCATCCACCTCTCCAGAGCACGCGGCCATCTGAGGAGTCATTGCCAGTGACTCAGCTATCACTTCCCCATCATTTGGTGAATATTCTCTATTCAAAGCTGATAGCAAACAGCAGAAAGAAATTACCTGTTTCAGTTGTGTCACAGCAGAAAGCCTGGAGAGCATCAATTAAGGTGAAGGGAAAGATTTAGGAGGACTAAGAGCACAGGAGCAGTCAGCAGCAAAATATTGCCAATTAACATAAAAAGTGCACAAGATGTTAATTCTATTTAAGCTAGTTAAATATTGAGATTAAATGTTATGAACTATTAAATAAAATTAAAGCCAAAATTAACTGCCATGCATGCCTCGCTTCGCCTTATAATGACTTATTAGTGGTGCTTGCCGAGGAGCACCACACCGCACGCACCACCGACACGGCTCCCTCCCAGGGTCTGCCTGCCATCAGCTCCCATGCATCAGGGTCCCAGAAAAGCTGACGGGCAAGCACTCAGGGCTTTTGGGTTGGGGGCCCAGTCTTGTCCATCTAAGCTAGAAACGGCTGGCAATACAGAACCACCAGCAACCATTGCCTGAACATTTCAAGTGACAGTGCTCTTTTCAGAGCAGATTTAAAATCCTCCCCTTCCACGTGTTTGCTAATCAGCCACTCCTAAAAATACATCATTTGCCCCAGAGACCAAGAGGATTAAGTCAGATTTTTTTTTTTAAAGACATGATATTTTTATAGGAAGAAAATTTGGTAAATATATGGAAACGAACAAGCTTTCCAAAAAGGTTCTCTAATTTTAAATGAAGACTGTTCTGCATCACCAGCTGTTTATATGCACTGATTGAAGGCTTAATTGACAAGGGATAATTGCTTATTCTTCTTAATATATGGCGAATTACATTTTTCTGACTCAGTACATCATGCTGACAAGAAGCCTGGCAAAACACTTGTGACAGAATCAGTGTGGAGAGCAGGAGCTGCACACACTTTTCAATGGGAGCAGGTCACTTGTCTACACTAACTGCATCCACTCACCCCAAGCACTGGAGAGCCATGTCGAGTCTCAGAGAAAGCCCGTGACACCAGCCATGAGGGCTGAGTCTCCATGGTGCGATGAAATAGCTCAGCTAAGAGGCACCAGCAAATCATCCCCGGTGCAAAATCTGCAATCAAGGGAGCACAGACGTGTTCTGAGTCAACAATAGGACCATAGTTTAAAAGTGTGAGAGGGTTTAAACATTAAGAGTATTCACCGCTCAGCTGAATGTAAGTCCTACTTAAGACTATGAGCATTTAATAATGCTGATAAAAATTAGCAAAGGCTGATAATTGCTTTGCAGAAAATACAGCACAAGGAATGAGTGGGAGGAGGATTTAAACCCCCGTAATATTTGAAAGCAAAAGATGTTTCTCTTTAAAATGCTTCACAGTTCCTTAAACCAGGAAAAGATTTTTCAGAAAGGATTTCATGTATTTGAGAAGTGCATTTGGAAATCTTTCCAGAAGTCTGGGAGATTAAGTTGGAAGAAGTGCGGACTGGGTGCTCCCATGGCCAACAGATTCCCCAGGCTCAGCCCAAGAGCAGCAAAATGCCTCCTCAGCTCAGCATCACCTGCAGGGTGGTACTGGGTCTGTCAGTGTTGACTGAGAGGCCCTGTCCAAGACAAGGTGACAAAATTCCTCCTTAATCAAATACTGACTTTGGTGCTCAAGCAAATGCTTCAGGCAAGCAAGGCAGACCGTGGCAGTACTTAACGGATGTTCTCACAACCCAGCCCTACCAGCTTCAAAGGCTTTGTAGGAGGCTACTGTACTGCAGGAGTATCTCCAGCTCTATCTTATCAGATGAGAAGCTTTGAAATATAAGGCAAGGATATTCCAAGGCTCTTCATTTTCTGCATGCTTATCCTGTTTCAGTAGAAAGATATTTAACCTAATCCTTTTTAACCCTGGCTATGGTGAATAATTGGCCAAGACTGGCAGATAAGCAGTTAAAAGTCTCCAGTTCCTTTTTCAATTAAAGCCTTCTTGAATATAACCTAAATCACATTTAACGAACACAAAATAATTAATGCTTATTCAGTAAGTTTCACTGGGATTTGTTTTTGTCTTGTATCCCAACACCACTTCTGATAGGTTGAAGTACAGTATTTCTTACCATTAAAATCCACTACTGGGAGATGTAATCTAGTATTTTCTTCAAGTTACTGCCAACATTAGCGAAGACATTTCTTGAGCAACATTACTGTTTCAAAGAGCTGTTAGAGGACAGAAAATAAGTGACATGAGCAAAGGTCCAGGGTTCATCTTCCCTTGTGGGGTACCCAAAGGGGTCCCCTTGCTAGGTCTCCAATCCTCACACATACCAGGGACAGCTGCTGAGCACACGAGTCCAGGTTCACCTCCCTGTTTCACAATGGGACAGGGGTCACTGCATGGCCACAAACTGACCAAGTCAAGGTCTTTTTTTGCTAAATCTGTCTCCCATGGGTACATCCCACACGATCATTGGTTGGGTTGCAGTTCACAGCTGGATTGTTCTTGGCCACACCTGTTCCCTGATTTACACAGGCACTTGAAAGCATCCTGATGCTCAATTCCTAAGAAACATCCTTTGCACAGACCTCTTTGGGAGGTAGTAACAGCATACAGCAATGGGCAATGGCAGTCTATCTGGTAATGTGAAGCTTTGCCCTGGCATAACTTCCCCAAGTCAAAGCTGTACAAGGAGGAATAAAGGTTGGACATCAACTAGACCAGATCTTAAGATGGAGCAATATTGTCCTAGCAAGGGCCACTGAAGAGTCTCAGCAAAAGGAAGAACAGTACTAACAAGACTCGGATTCATGGTCACTTAAGTAAGGGGAAAGGACAGATAAGCCAAAGGAGGGGAAGAGTCTAACAGCAGACGTGGTTCTGACCAGCTGCAGAAGCCTTAGGAAGCCCTCTCAACCCTACGTCCCCAGGCTCCTTACCCATACTGAAGCAGTGTGATTACCTGGGTGGAGAGGTGGAATATACCCACTTCATCACCCCGAGGACAGGCCCTTATTCGGCACCAATGACTTGACACACACTGCTAAAGGCTTTGCCATATGACATGGGAATACAGCACACGTAAAACATCACCATTACAGGTTTCTGCTGTTTAAGTCAGGGAGACAAGAAGGGAACAGTGGAAAGCTGTGAGGCTGGATTGTGTCTCTGAGGCATTTTAGGGCTCCAGCAGTGATGTCCAATTAACACAAAAAGCCAGTGCCAAGAGCACTCCCAAAGCACTAGGTGCAGATTGCTCTGCAAAATACAGGCATCAGCTTAACATCTCCATGCAGCATGTTTTCCAGAGGCTGTGCTGCATGTCACCAAGTAGAGTTGTTTTCTTAACCTACTGCTGTAGGCTATGGGTTTAGAAGCAATACAACAGAAAAGAGGAAAAATTAGGATAACCCAAAGAAAATAAACCTACACTTGCTCTCAACGGAACTGTTAGCTCATTCATCAGCCAAGAAGTAAATGGCCATGGCTGCTCAGCTTGAGTTTTGTTGTACTATCCCATGAAATGAAGCACTTTCAGCCTGGGTTCACTTGCTCTGCATGCTGGGTGGGGAGGTTATTCCAGGAAACAGGGGAAGGAGATATTAAGGTTTAAGTGAAATTTATACAGCAGAAGCTTCAGAAGACAGTGGAAATCCAAAAAACACTACTTAATTCCTCTAAGACAATAGCTTTTGGATATTTTCATTATACCTACTTTTTGGTCATCAAAAACATTTCAGAGCAGATGGGACTCTTGTCAAGGGCATCCCTTACCCTGTAGAAACAGGGGATGCTCTGCCTCTTGCCATGTCACACTGCCTTGTGCCATCAGCTCCACATTCAAACAGAAAATAGCTTTTCACCCCTAAGCTCACAGCATCCAAGAGGCCATTGCCTTTGAGTTGGCCAACCCCTGCCTGACGTGTTAGTGGGGACAGTGCAAGGAACGTAGAGGGGCAGAAAGAATGGGTTCAGAGAGGCACCGAACTCCAGAAACACTTTTGTTTCTTCTTCACAGTACATAACTGGGGAAAAAAACAAAACCAAAACACAGCCTACACAGAATGCAGCAGCATGCTTTGCACCAATGTGCATTCAGTGTGTTCTGCCATCTTGCTCACAAGTCCCTAGAGAGAGAAAGCTTTCAACCCCAATCAGCACCACTTAAAGCAAAGAAACATTGCAAGAAGGTGGAGAAAAAGCCACTTTCCTAAGTTGTATCAAAGCTGTTGGCAAAGACAAAGTGAGAACCTGAGCCTCCTTGCTGCAGGAGATGCTGAACGAACAGCAAGCTGTGCCCAGCAGCAAGGCCACCGAGAGCAGAGCTGGACACAGAGCCATGCACTGCCATCCCACTCTTGGTGACAGCTCATGTCCCAGATCCCAGCAGGAGCCACCCTCGGTAGCACAGGTGCTGCCTCACAGCAGCCTAGGGATGCACATAGTGCTTCAGAAGAGAACAAGCTGCCTCAGACAAATGAGAACTTGAATTCCTGCCCAGCAAATCATCCCCCTGAAAGGGAACTTTCAGATCAGCGTTTATTAATTCTGGAGTGTGATTTTGTTTCCAAGAAACTTTGTAGCTGCAACAATAAAAAAATGCTGGTTTGGCAAATTTTCTGATTGAGGAGAATTCAAGTGACAGCATGAGTGTTTTGCTGATAACAAAATCATATAAGTTTTTGTTTTATAGCTGCTGCTATTTGCTGCAGAATATTTATTGAATGTACAAAAAAAAAATCTATACACTCAGCACAGCTCAAACTTCTTCCCTACAGATAGGTCTTTTTCCAACAAGAAGTTTTGTCTGGGCAATGTACAGATGTTACCTCCCAGAGGTCCAACAGACAGGTAGGAGCTGCACAAGACATGTACTCATCCATGTCCATGAAATCCTGTTAGCTGGGGTGCAACAGCCCCTGCAAGCTGAAGTTGAGGAGGCAGAGGACCTTGTGTCACCTTGCAAGGGGACCTCAGCTAACAGGGCCACCGCTGCTCTGAAGCCTCCAGGCTCCCCTTGAGCTGGCCAGAGCCTCAGCCCAGCCAGAGCCCTCCAGCCACAGCGTTGCTCCAGTACACAAAGTCTGCACCAAATCTCACTCGGGAAACCAATCTGAAATTTAGTTTAACCAGAGGAACGGAGTTGTCCTGCTCCTATGCAGAAGCCGCATAAAAGCCCACTTAACAGCTCTGTTTCCCTCCTATATTTTAATTTCAATCCAACCAACATTAGTCCAAATAGATGCTCTCATATAAGCTGTTTCTAGGCAGCCTAGCTGATGAGCGTTTTATCTGACTTGGAAGTTTCTTTTTTTTTTTTTTTTAACCACTTCTTGCAGTTAAGACTGGAAGCATAAGGCAGTGTCCAGCCCCAGCTCTTGCCTTTCTCAATTTGCCTAATAGATTTTTGAGCAATACTGCAGATTACTTGATTGTTGGTAGGTCTCACATTGCCACCTCCAAAAAAAAAACCAGCATGTTGACAGACACCAATGACTGCAGGTCAGAGCAAACAGCTGGTGAATGGCTCCTGGCACTTCTGTGGAGGAAGGAAGACTATCAAAGCCTGGAGTCTTTATCAGACTGCAGGAGAGCCGACTTGCCTGCTAAGCAGAGTGGGTTGGGTTCTCTTCCTCCATTCAGAGGAGGAGGGAGTAGCAATCTCATATGGCTGTTTGCTGGAAAGGAACAGCTTTCCACTCTAGTGATAACAGCCCTGCCTGAATTACCACTACCCTGACAGCCAGGATAGATTGCCTTACTACTTTGTTTAAGAACAAAATTTGTGGATTTGCAGCTACAACCCCTACCATTAATCATCTAGGTCCAGAGATTTAACTTCTGTGCATCTCCAGCAGAGCCCTTTGATATGCAAAAGATGTCTTAACCCCCAGGTGATGGCTCTAACAAGGAGGTTCAAGAGCCCAAACCAGGACCACGTGTTTCCATTTAGACAAAGGACCACCATACAAGGCAGGGGGGACACTGTGAAGGGCCTGGGCACCATCTTTGATACTTGCCTTCCTTAAGGACACACACATGCTGGAGGTGTAGAAGCCTCCAACTCAGTTGAGAGTTGTGGCCTACCTGCACCAGGTCAGGATACCCTGCTGAACTGTTCAGGTTTGTGTTTGCCAGGTAAAAGCATCCCAGGTACATGCAGACAGGGCACTGCTCAAAAGCTGTGATGTATCTGCCATCATTACCGAACACAGCAGGTTTCCTCCATTTCTCAGTTAAGCTCATCAATCCATAGAGAGGCTATTACTGTTATTGATGTGCCTTGGACCCCAGGAGTCCTCAGACTTCCAACCCCAAGAGCTTTAAAGTCATGAATTATGCCCTAAGAGTCATTATTAAAAACCTCCAACCATTGCATTATTTTCATCTGCCATCTGCTTAAATGCTTTAGGCTATACTTAGCTCAAGGTTTCTCTCCATAAGAGCTAGAAATGTACTTGCTCTTAACGAAAAAAGTCCAATTGTCCTGGAATTATGCAATGATTTGAATTGTTTTCATTATTGCAATACTTGCAGCAAAGGCAAAATGCTCCACTGCTCCCAGCTTGCCCCTTGAGAATGTCTTGCTCAAGGGTGGGGAGGGATGAAAATCCAGGATTTGCCCAGAGCTCATCTCATGTCATTTGTTCCCACACATTTGTCAAAGACAGAGGTGAGACCATGCCACAGTCCATAGCAAGACTGATTTTCTTAGAATTAGGTTTCCTGTCTTAGGTGTTCACCTGCACTCCTCATCTTTGATTTCAAATCGTTAGGTCAAGAGGAACATGATTTACCTTAACTTTTCCACTGATCTGCTCTGATGGATCCACCCCACTCCTCACAGAAAACAGCCTTCAATTCACCTGCTTTCACCAAGAACAACATTAATGGTAACAAATTCAGGGAAGAAGAGAATATTTGCCCTCAGCTATAAGACTTTCTAAATTTTGCATTTTCCTCTTTACTGAGTTCCCATTTTCCCCCAAGTCCTGCAGAGGAACAAAGCTCGACTACAGCTGATTAAAAGATGTTCCCTTCAGCAGTTACAGTGTCTGAAGTTCATAGACTCCAGTCAGAAATAGCCCATTTAGATTTTAATTACTTCTTCTAATTCATGTAGCAGAAAGTTTGTGGTTACAAATTAGGACCCAGTGCTTCTTGAAATCAGTGGAAAAAATGTCACTGACATCAGACTTGGTCTTGGCCAAAGGAAAAAAAAAATCTTCTCTGTCTTTAAGAATAGCCTTAATTTCTATATTCAGTAGGAATTCAAGAAAAATCCAGTATGTTTCTCAAGCTGGGCTGTGCTTCAGTTTATTTTATGCTTTAGAAAATAATCCTATTGGAAACATCTCTGTGCATACATTCAGTAACTCTATATCAACAGAAAAGGAAGCCCTACCCAATACTGTAGACAGCTTTAACAAATATTGAAAGGATTGCTTTACGAATTCCGCAGCCCTATGCAGCTCTGGGATCCAGAACAGCAGCCGGCAGGTGGACGCATCATCCCCATAAAGTATCCCA
>JAAGAY010135578.1:0-21693 GCA_011801015.1 Ardeotis arabs | reverse complement strand
CCTTTTTTTTTTTTTTTTTTTTTTTTTTTAATATTGTGTGAAACAGCTTTTGTAATTACAGGCAGCCACTGAAGAGCTCAGTGCATGAAATCTTCTGCCACCCCAGGGCTCGTTGTGTGCAACTTACTTGTTGTGCAGCCAAATGATGGCAGGCTTTGGGTTGCCTTCTGCCCTGCAGGTGAAGTAAACCGTGTTTCCCAAGAGGACGTCGACGTCGTGGGGTTCCGAGGTTATGCGAGGCCTCTCTGCAAAAGTCCGTTTGTAACACAACCCAGTCCAGAGCAGCACAAAGCCACCTCCAGCCCAACTGGAGCTTAGCGGGGAACGCAACGCCCACCCTGCAACCCCCTCAGCAAGCAGGCACCTACAGAGCCCGAGGCACCGCAGCGTCCGCTCAAGGACTTCTCACCAACGTCAGTGAAAATGATGGCAGGGAGGGAACGGCATTGTTCACCTGAGCCCGCTAAAAGCCCTGGAGAATGGAAGCGGCTGTTCCCATTGCCTGTCCTTCAGGCTCCCCACACAGCCCTGGGCAGCACGGAGAAAAACCAGACCTGGCTCTACGCTGGTTCACTAGGGTTGGTCCCTGCCTCCCCAAAAATAATAAGTGAAGAAGTCAGCAGCATCCTCACTTGGATTGTTTCTTCTGCCCCTGGCAGTGCTGCTCTCAGGAACAGCGCCAGCTCTCTGCACATCCCACCACTTCCCTTTCGACGGGATTTCCCTCATTACGCCCCTAATCCACCAGCCGATCCCTGTTCAACCAAACCTTTCACTACGTGCTTCACTTTACGATGTACTCAAGCACTCAGCAAGTTAAATATTTAAAGGATGTGCTAAAATAGGAAGGAATTTCTGTACATGGTCTGGAGCGCTTCATCTTGATTTAGCAGAATATTTATCCACCTAGCAATCTGCACGCTCACCAGTAAACCTCTAAAACCAGCTGGATTATTCAGAATATTAAGTGAGAACCTGCTGCCTTCTCCGGTGGACGGTCCATGCCCTTGCTCCTTGGACCCCAAGTTAATGGCTTGGCAACTTATCGCCAACGGCAATGCCAGCGCAGGACCAAATCCACCCCAGCCCCGTGGGACAAAATGCTGATCCAGCGCAGACCTGCTCCTCTGGCCCACACCTGCTAAAAAGCGGTGGGTTCACTCCATGCCAGCAGGCTTCATACTGACTCAGATATCAACTGCCCCCATCGTTAGAGCTTTACGCTGAATTATGCATCGTTTGTCTTCCCCAGCTGGCACAACACCAGCGTGAAAGCCTAATCCCAGCAAAATCTTCCCACCAGGTGCTCTGGTTAATTTGACAGACATCCCACTGCGCGCCCACGCCTAAACCAGAACAAATTTCCATTAACAGCTGTACCGTGGCACCGGGTGCGTGTCAGGAATGGCTCGTTGTGCGGCACATCCACTTGCAGCCGGTCCCACTCCAGGTGTCCCTAGCTGTCCCCAGCCCTAGACCCTTCCTCCTCCCCATCCCTCGAGGTTACAGACCCATTTGTGCCCACTGCATGGCTGTGCCCTGAATTAAGCTGGGAAATGGTCAAGATTTTAAGAAAAATAATAAATTTATAGGAGAAAAGCAGAATGCAAGGAAGAGTGCTTCAAAATCCAGCTGATCTCACACATCTGGCTCACAGCATGGCCACGCACACAGCTGGACTGGCACATCCAGGAGAGATGCCAATAGCTGGCCTGGGCCAGTGGGAACATCTCAGACTGACTCCACCAGCAGTGAAGTATCGGGGAACCACAAGACCTTCCAATTCAAAATGGCTTTTTTCAGTGAGTACTTATCTAAATTTAAAGAACATCCTAACGAATGCAATACACTCCCACAGTCAAAGAAAGCATTCAGCAACGTATCTACTATGCGTCTGCTTAGGTGTTCAATGGTGTTTCCAGCCGTTGCAGCTCTCCCAGTGTTCCCATTCCGTTCAGGTCCCTTACTGGCCCTACTCTATCCAAAGACCAACACGACTCCTGCCAGCCAAAACAGAGCCACCTGCGACCCCGACGCGACCATCAGCTTTCTCTGCGTTATCCTGATCGCTTGTGTGACCCCCCTGGGACTTTCCCATTTCAGCAGTAAAATGAGGGAGAAAGGAGGATGCCAGGACAGGGAAGAGGAAAAGGAGTGGAGGAAGCAATTCCCAGACCAAAGCCCAACTCCAAGGGCTGGGGGTGGCCAGTGGAGGGGTTTGACCTTGCTCACCGCAGTTGAACTCCTGGGCGGTCAGGGTGACGATGGAGCGGCCGTGCAGGTCACGAGGAGCCTCGCAGGTGGCGGCGGTCTGGATGCTGCCCTGCTCGGCGTATTTCCGCAGCAGCTCAGCCAGCCACATCAAGTCGCAGTCGCACAGCAAGGCGTTGGAGTCCAGCCGCCTGCAAGACAGAGGAAAAGGCCGCTCATCTCCCAGGCTCTGATCGCTACCTCCGTCTCGGGACGCAGGAGGGGAGCCGTCCTCTGGCGTGAAGGATCATTCGGCTATTCTTCCCTGCATCCGGTTAGATTCCAAATGAAAATTTCAGATATTTCGTTCCCACAATATTTAAAGAGGACGCTTAACCACGTCAGAAGGAATTCCTTGAAAAATTAACATTATCCATCAGCCATTCCAGTTTCAAATGAAAGTTATTCTGTTAAAGTGGATTATGCATTTTCAGTTTGATTTGAGGCAAAAAGAGACACTGAAATATTGGGGTTTCCCCCGGGATGGAGATCTCCACTTTTACTGAACCCTATAAGAACAGCAGATAACACCACCCCTCAGAGCTTTCCATGCTCTTTCACTCTCAGCTCCAAGAAACTCCTCCTTGATTTTAGCGTGCACCAGATCAAACTCTTTCCGTGACCAGCTGCTAGAGGCTGTCGCATTTCTGCACAACTGTAAGAACTTTTATTACCACGACGTACGCCCGAGCCACGCTGAACGGAGCACCGGTGACCTCCCAGCGCACCCGCGCTCTTCCTTCTCCTGACTTCATTGCTACGAGCAGTGCTATGCATGCGGATAAATAAAGATTACAGAGGGATTAGTGTATGCCTCCTCCCTCCTGACAGTTTTACAGTAGATGGGTCTGGGCCATTGAAAAAATATATGGAAGAAAGGTCTGTTTCCAGGGACAAACACTTGAGAATGTGAGATTTCGCACCAGGCTGTGATACAGCATTTTATAGACGCTCCACCTTTTCCTCTGACACGTACAGACATTTCCTTAACAGGGAATAATTTGTGAGAAGTGAAGCATTTTACCTGCTTGCAGAAATCACAGAGGGCTGCAGTGAGAAACACATTATTTTCTTGTAGTTTAAAATTGTGGCAGAACACCAAAAGTCTTTAGTTTTTGCTTTTTTTCCCCAAAACACATCATAGAACTTATTTCCAAAGACAAACAAAGCAAAGCTCTGGGGGGTTTAAGAAAGCAAAAATTAAGCTTTAGAGACAGCCAGATTATGTGGAAATAACAGACCAGGGCACTCCTGCATGGGACGGGAACCATGCACCTCCCCACCCCTCTGAGTATTTTCAATGTCTAGAAAAAAAGCCTTTCTTTTCCTTCCCTGTTAGGATACTGATCTGAAGACATGATCAAGGTCATATCTGTGACCTGCACTTCTCACGTTTTTGACGGACGTTTTATAGGCTCAAACCGTTGTGAGGACTTTCCAGGAATGTTCATTCCTGTGCTACTATCGACCTGTGAGAAGATTATAGTCAGATTATAAAGACACCAGCAAGAAGAAACTACTAACTGGTTAAATCAGCTCTCGTGTCCAATCAAAACTGTTTTATAAACTTAGCAGTGGCCTTAGAAGTGCAACAACTAAAAGATTTGCCAACCAGGCACATTTTTCCTCAAGTCCTGGCCATCCGATCAAAGATAAACAATTGCTCTTTGCAGGCAGCGTTTTTGACTTACAGCCGTTTGAGGGATTCCAGTTGAGAGAATGTCCCGGGATGAATCCTGGAAATCTTGTTGTTGTGCAAGAATCTGCAACGGGAGAACCCATGCCAAAACATTATTCACTATTTGCGCTACCCAGATGACAACACCCCAGGTCAAAGCTCGGTTTAAATGCAAGGGCTGCTCATCAAAACAGAGCTGAGTTTTCAAGTTCCCCGTGTTTGTTTCCGTGAGCTATAGGCATCGCACTCATCTGCGAGCACGATGCAATGCACCAAAGTGGGTGCGGACTGGAAACGATGACTCAAGATGTGATGTAACAGGTTTAAACTGGAACCTTAATCCAGTTAAGGGAGGAGAAAGGGCACGAAATCCCTACAGACAGGACCCACCCTATGTTTTCTGTGCCTGGGTCAGCTCCAGTTTAGAAGGGACCTTTTCTTCCCCCCCCCGCAGAAGATACGGCAATTTCTAAAGGGCAGCCATTGAAGTAAGGCTCCAGCAGAAGACACTAGACAACTCATGCCCTAGACTCAATGTAGTTATTAATTAATCCAAATCCATGAGGAAATGTCATTCAGAGAACAACAGCCTAAGCTGGGCTTACCTCAGAGTGAAGCTAAGGCAAATTCTCACTTCCAAAGTCCTTAACTTAGACTTTTTTACAAAAAAAAAAAAGAAACAAACCTGATTGCACTAAAATGCATCGGTGGGGACCAAGATGGGATAATTAACTCTCCATTCCCATAATGGAGGGGGAAGTTTAGCTGTGTCAGTTACATCTAAAACTCATAAAAGACCATTGACAAAAGCAGACAGTAGAACAGGAAAGAAATACAAAAGCAGTGTGGAAATGTCTGCATGCGTGTGCACACATGAGTCCAGCCTAGTTGGATGCTGAAAAATCTTCCTCTAAAATTTAAATCCAGAATTTTCATTGGATCAAATACAGAGACTGAGATCAGCCATGGTGTACTGATCCAGGTCTGAATTTTCCTAAGGGTGTTTGGATCCCATGATTTTATTTTCCTAGCGTGTACGGATATAATGCACATTTCCATGCAGCATAGAAGGGTCTGCTGGTTTCACCATGGAGTGGGAACCACCATGTGAACTTTTGTCCTACTGGCTACATTACTACTAGAAGCAAACCTGGGGAGCACGAGGCACAGGACTTTGTTTCCCAACTGCTTTCAAGAAGAATGCGTGTTTCTTTCTTCTGACTTTACTCCTTTTTTTTTTGTACACGCTGCCCAACAGTGACTAATGTTGACCTTATGGTCAGAGTAAAATTTCAGTTGGCTTGGCCAACTGTAGAGCTTTCTGCAGATTTACCCCGACCTAGGTGGAAACATGAACATAACACAACCTGGGAAACTCCCTTCATACTCTCAGTAACCCTTCTACTTGGCAAGCATGTCAAATCTCCATCTTCAAGGAAGCTTCTTTTTGCATTTCCCTCCATTTTGAAGATCACACTTCAAAATGAAGGAATTTTTTTCCCCCCTTCTCCTCATCCCCTTACTCACAAGCAAGGCCCCATCTCTACTTACAGCCGTTCAAGTTTAGGCAGGTCACTAAAAGTCTCCGGCTCCAGGCTTTCCAGGTTGTTGAAATGCAGGTACCTATCACATAGAAAATCACAAAGAGCAGGGTTACAGATGGAAATTTAAAAGACAGAAGAACTTTTTGGATCAGTCCACCAACACCCAGCAACTGGTCACCACACATCTCAGGGCAGATGTGGAGAATCTACTGTAGGGTCTCCACTTTCCACATGCAAATATAGTAGCCAACATTGGCTTTTCCCTATTCTGTCACTAAATATCAATTATTTGCTCTCTCTTAATAAACTAAAACACAGAAAGGAGGACAGATTTGGTCTTTCCTGAAGCCTAAGACCACCACCATCACTGTGAATTGCCCATTGCGCTGTTAAGTGTCAGGATGAAACCGCTGCCCATGGAGAGCCAGGAGCAGCTGCTCCTGTCTGAGTGCCGTACGGGAATTTTCCCTGCCTTTCCCCTAGTGCCTCGGCATTCCCCAACACATCCTTGGGTCATTGAGGCAGAAGAAATAGCCTTACCACAAGGCGCTTGTTCCCAGCCTGGGAATTGCAACATTTCTGAACGGGATCATGAGTTTGGTAAGAATTAATTTGTAGGGAAAGGCCCTGAACAGCCTGATAAAACTTTGAAAGTGGTCCTGCTTGTTGCTGAAGGTGGGACTGGAGACATGCAAAGGTCTCTTCCAGCATGCATTTGTCTGTGACACTAACAGGGGCCCCCAGCACGTGCATCCGCTCAGCAAGAGCGGAAACATCTGGGAACGGCTGCCATCGGGCCGCTCTGCTTCTGCGAAGGGAAGGCACAGTCTCCAAAGACAGAGATGGTTCAGCTGGAACACCTGGATCTAAATAGCACACTGAGGTGAACAGCCCACTTCTTGCTAAGGCAGGTTAATATTTTTAGTTCCACTAAAATCTCGAGCGTGACCTGCTATTCCAGAGGCCTGGCAGACCTTCTGCACTGCTCCAGGTCACCTCCTGCCATCAGCAAAGGAAACTGGGGTCTGCAGAGCGACACACCGTGCTACCCGAGACCCCCTGTTCCCATCAGCTGTGACATTCACCAGCATAACTGACACGTTCCTGACCTTTAGATGCCTTTCAGTATGTTTTCAAAGCTGCCTAAACTCTTCCCCCTTATTTCTACACCGGCATAAATTTCACAGCGGACACTGATTCATCACGGATCTACAAATAGTCGTTCTGCTGGTGTAGCCGACCGCGTCGAGAAATCATTGCCTAAGCGGCCGCACGGCTGTTTGATTTGTAATGGAAGGACCCGTGATAAATGGTCCACTACCGGAGCGCGAACCAAGAGACGGTGACTCAGATTCTGCAGCGGAGGGCAGCAGCGGGGAGAGACACCCGTGTTTTAATAAGTCTCAGATGTCTGCTGTCACTGCTCTGGACCTTGAGGAAAGCACCCGATACTGTCCATCACTCGGGTTATACTTTTTCTTGAAAAGCTGGCTTGCGGGGTACAGGAAAACGGGGTAGGATTAGAGCAAAGCTAATTCTTTTGGAACCACGCCTGCCCGAGATTGAAAACAGATGGGACTTTCAGCTGGTCGTTTGTTGGTCTTGTGGTTTTGTAGGGTTTTTTTTTCTTTTATTCGTGACATCAAGTCTGGAACGCTCATTGTTAAAATCTCGCTGCGGCCAGCATCATCTCTCTAAGCGTAGCTGAGCCGGTGTCTGCTTCCTACGTTTTCTCCCAGGCATCCTTGCTGAGCTGGCTGCTGAAAAACCATCTTGAACACAAGGCTGGTAGCACGCCCATTCTTAACTTTGCCTGAAACTTCCCGTGATACTCTGTCCACTTCTGCTGGCAGTGGAGAACAAGCTGGATCCTATCCCTTTTACAGCAAAATCCTCAGCTACATCCCAGCCTTACAAACACTGCTGTTTGGGGCAACTCATGAATTAGAGTGGTTTCACCTTTGATTCCCGTTCTCAAATGATGCAAATAATTCCTGTACTTCAAATATCCGCACTCCCACTCTCTCCACATGCACACGCGTTTTTACACACTTGCTTATAATATATCACGACCCTGGCATGAGAAATCCAATCCCAGTTTAGCAAGACACTTTAGGAGAGTCAGACCTCAGTCTTCCCATCTCACCGTGAGCGTGGAGTGCTAAGAGCCAAGAAACAAGACTTATTTGATTGAATAAACAGCACAGATTTGCCGTACACAGACTGGGAGCAAACAACGACTGCTAAAGCATCACTGTGACGGGCTCCAGCTGCCAGGAAAACACGTGAGGCTCCTGTCACCCCAGAACACCACGCAGCTTGGAGATCAGTTTGAATCCACCATTTTCCCCCCATTAAAATTTCCAGATGCTTTGCAGCATGTGAATACCACCATTGCTCCCACAAAAACCCCGCTGCCCCACCTCAGCTTGCGCTTCATCCATTTGTTTCCAGCAAAGGTTTGGATAAGAAAGAGACTCGACCAGCACCCTCAGTTCAAGCAAAGGGCCAGATCCTGCTCTCTGCTCCAGGAGCCTCAGCAGACATACAGACAGCAGGCCAGCTGCCTTCTGCTTCATGTTGTCCTACAGACCCCCATCACAAGGGTGTAAAGGGAATCAGAAGCACAGCTGGGCTCATCCTATGCTCCAGAGGTTTAGGGTCAGGAGAAAACACACAGGATATCAGTAGGAAGAGCCCTCAGCATTAACGAACCAAAAGCAGTACTGAGACCAGCTGTTTTCAAACAAAGTCAGTGCAGTCTTGCAAAGCTGGATGATAAAACAGCAGAAGCCTCATCCTCCTCCTCGCTAAGTGTCTGGTACTTTCCACTACTGGAAGCACAGCGCTCGGGTTAGAGGAGCCAATAAATCAGCTCTTAGCACATCACATTCAGCGTCAAACAAGGCTCGTTTGTACTTACAGCTGTTCCAGAGAACGGAGCCCCTTGAAGGCGTGCTGCTGGATGCTCTGAATTTCGTTTTTATAAAGGTAGCTTTCAAAAGGAAAGAAAAAAAAAAAGTATTAGCAAACTGATAGCAGTTGTACTTTAAAAAGACACACGAAACAGCTATGAACTTCAGACCAAAGCAGAGCTTGCTGACTGGATTCAAGGGCAATGTTTTATAACTGACATCCAGAAATTCTGACCACAGAAAATACATCCTTGACAAACACTAGGGGTGTGTTGTTACATTTCAAAGAGGTTAAGGAACTACTGAGCTATCAACTCACAGGTATTTCAGGTTCTCCAGATCTTCAAAGGATCTTCTCACAATTTGCTTTATCTGATTGTTGTTCAGCAGCCTGTTCAAATCAAGAAAGAAAAACACAACCGGTGATTTCAGCACGTGTGAGACTTGTGGCATTTGTGTTCCTGGATGCCCACTGAAAAATCCTGAGCCTGTGTTTTCCAGAGTTTGAGATTTAAAGGGGTTGGCAGATCAAAGTTTGGATACTCACACCAGCTAAGTCAATGAGGTTTGTTGCCCAGAGGTGCCAAGTGCTTCCAATATAAACAACATCAAAAGACGTTTCTTTACCTTTTGCCACAGTAGTTTTCACCCCAATTTTGGCCAGGAAAGGGATGAGGGGAAGGGAGACAGGCAGAAGGAAGTGGAGAGGAGGGACAAATTAAATCATTGCTGCCACTCCTGTATAAACACAACGGTTTTTCAAGGTGCGTGGTTGCGTTCAACGTGTGAGTAGGGCTGTGCAGAGCCAGTTTTTACAAGTACACAGTTTAAAATGCCAGTTCACAGTGGAGTTATAGGAGCTATAAAATGGTAATGCATTGTTCCAATCACTTTGTACACTAATATGTCCAAATGAAAAATAAATAAATCCAGATCTGACTCTGTAGGCTATTCAGAGACAGCTTCTTTCGATCTAGAGAGCCCTGTGCCAGATTTTAACACAAAACCTATGGACAACATCTCACTGGCAGTCCCCCCCGACTCGTATGTGCAGTGGCCGTGACCGTGCATGCAAACAACGGCCGGTGCCAATGATCAGAGACACGGCTCAACCTTATAATAACCAGGCTGTGTGCGACACCGGGAACCACGCAGCTGAACGCGGCAAAAAAACCCTCTTCTTGCCACCGCTGCCAAGCCCAACGCCGAGAAAATGAAATAAATCACTTATAAATAGCTCTTTAATATAGGATGTTTAACTATACACCATGGCTGCGCTCCTGCGGGTCGTTTGCCAGGGTATCCCACCGGTGCTCAGCTCTGGTGAACCTCCCTGCGGCTGCAGAGCTGGTGGAGCTCACAGCCAGAGAGCTCAGAGAGAGGATTTCACCAGCCACACTTATTTTTGAAATTCCTAAATAGAGATGTGGATAAAGGGGAGAGCAGCAATTGCATACTGCAAAGATCTGTTTTTCTAGCATTGTAGGAAAAACTGGTATTCCCTCTGTGAGCAGCCAGACCTTGCAATGTTGGGTCAACTTCACCTGGAACATTGGATATGCATTTTCTATTTTACAAGCTCCTTTTTGTGATAGCTGTGCTCCTCAGAAACGATCTGCCACCAGACAGCAGGTGAGAAGACAGTTCTGCGCTTTCCCAGGAGTAAGCCCAAGCTTTTGCCGGAGAAAATAGGGTAGAGAGTGCATCAGCCAGGCTCTGGCACTACAAGCAAAGGTCTCTTCCTGGGAAAAACAGTTTGTGCAGGTGAAGGATGGAGAGAAAACACGAAGTGGAGGGGAGAAATGGAAGAAAACGTGTAGGAAAAGAAGATAAAGATAAAATCAAATGCCTCAAGGATGTAAAGATAAAAGGTGCCAGAAACACACACACATGTTACGGCAGCTTCATAAGTTACTGCCAGACACCTCAGCCAAAAAAGTTTTCCACCACCTCGTTCTCAGGTGGAATATTACATGAAGGGTCCAAAAAGCACGGAAGACACTCAAGCGCAAAGAAACCTTTGGAAGTCAAAATAGTAAGGGTTTGAGAAAAATCTCAGTATTCTTGATTTGACCGTCCTCTCTTGATGAGCTCCCCTGCTTCCCATGGATGTGGGTGCCACCAGCAAACGGCACATTGCCGGCGCTGAAGACAAGCAGCCCAAAGAGGTTAAGGCAGAAAGTTGCTGGAATGTTTCTGCACAGCTGGAAGCCACGGCTCAATACACACGGCTGAGGTTAAACAACCCGATTTCACTCACAGGGATGCAAAAATGATGTCAAGTCCTTGGAACACGCTATTCTGCTTTGACAGCCAGATATGCTGAGTGGAAATACAGCCCCTGAATGCCAACCCAAAGGTTTATTTGATGATTGAACACCCAAGGACTGGAAATAACTGCTCGAGAGCAGCGCGGGAGAGGCTTTTGGCTATTTAGCCACAGCACAAAGACAACACAGGCACCAACCATGCGCGCTTCCTTCCCTGCCCTCCATCCGCACGCTTTCATCTTCAGCCAGAGGAGGACGAAGGCAGCTTGTTCTCTGTTTTCTGATCCTTGGCCCCACTTCTGAGGACGCTAGATGGGCTGATAGATGGGTGCCAGCTCCAACGTCATTCCCGTGGACGCGAGCACCTCTCCCCTGCCAGGCAACTGGCATCGGCCACTCGTTTCACGGGGGGCACGAGGCAATGACCAGGTCCTGGAGGCAGGGTCACCCCAACAGCTTGAGCAGCCCAGGCACCACGATGGTCTGGACTCCTTTGCTGAGGAGTTCAGATGGAGACTGAAGTCCAGGGGGAATTTCAAGTCTGAATTTTGGTGCTATTTTAAAGCACTAACCTAGTGTGTTGTGTTGCGTTGGCTATTTAGGACAGGTCAAAGGGATGTAATCAGTGATCCAAGCCAAGTAAGACAAATTCTGGAAGTTCAGATGGCACGCAGTATGCAGGCCTCTTATCGTCTGATACTTAAAAATGTGTTTGTGGCCTGAGGAAAGGTTAAAAAGCGTACGGAAGGAGCCATCTCTGTTTCCTGTCTCAGGATTCCCCACTGTAATAGAAGGATATGGCCTGGAAAAAACTCAAAAGTGAGATAATTTATGAAATCCATCATGGTCCACATATTCCAAAATGCTGCTTTCAGAGAAATCCATAGACAGGACAGCACATCTGGCTCCGAGGAAGACTTTAGATGGCTTGTGCACAGCTGTCTGCTCCTTGACTTCTGTGCAATTCCCCCAGGCAGAGAAGTGTGCAAAATCCTGGCATGGTCTAGATATTGATCCCAGCTGCAATCAATAGCAAACCTCCCAAATTCCTGCTAACATTAGTTAAAGAGGATTGAAAGTTAAGATCTACTGCTAACCAGATCTGCAGGGAATAAATGCTCTAGCAGACAGAAGCTGGAAAGATCATTGTCAATGCATGTCCTAACTATACCCTGTAGCAAAACGAGTGAAATTAGAAGTATCAGAAGTACATTTCCTGCAGCTTATCAAAAGCTAGCGAAATGATGTGGCATTCCCCTTTGTGCCAGCTGGTGAACTGGGCTCCAAAGGAGTAGGTGGACTCAATCATACAGGTTTTATTCCTGACAAATTCTTCTGCGAGGTTTGAGATGCACAAGCACCATGAGATCTGGCTCAGATTCACTAAGAGAACGTTTCACATTCAGTTTCCTTTAGGTTTTACGTCCTGACTGCCCCTCCCTTCTCCTTCCCCGCCCTCTCTCTGGGTTGCCAAGCACAGGCTTAAGTTGTATTAAATGAGTCGGATTTTGTTTTGAAGAATGTATTAAATGATGTGACAGCACACAGAATTCAGGCTCAAAATGTGCACTCTTTCCTCTTTTCATTTGACGAACCACGTGCCACAGCTATTTTCTCTCTCACCATTAATAGAAATCATCACGTAATGTATTTAAAGAGGGAGAAAAAGTGAGTTTAATGTTCAGCCATGCATTCTCCCTCATGACAGAATGATCTGGAATAGCCATTTCCCATATTTGAGGGAGAAACTTCTATTCTGGGATCCAAGCAGGCTCTGACATCCCCTTCCTGCTTGCAGGAACGTGTTCTCTCAAGAGCTACTAGAGCATTCAAGACACAGTCTTCATATTACTTCTGTCATTCAGTCTGAAACCCTTTAGAAGCAGCACCTAAAGGGAGCTGCAGAGCTCACCAGAAGTGCCTTTTGCTCTCATCTACGCAGAAAGAGAAATACAACACAAGCAATGACATTGGCAGGGCAAAGGCACACGCACCACGCCGTGGTCTCCACAGAGCCCCTGTTCTCTAGGGTGCTCTTGCCAGGGACAGAACAAAATACCTGCTGGGGAAGTTAAGAAATAGTACTTTGGTTCCAGGGTTGGACTTTTCTATAGACGGTGCTGGAAAGACCCAAGTACCACCAGCCTTTTGGCTGTGATGGTGTATTTGAAAATACAGCAATTGGGTTGACATGGCAGGGTGCTGGCCTCCTGTGGGAACATGTAAGGGGGGACAGTCACGCAGGGGTGTCGTCATCCATCCCCACCCCAAAGATGACCTAAAGGAGAAAAGACTGGAAAGCAACGAGATGCTATGCCTCACCACGGGCTTGCAATGTGTTTGCTCTCTTCCACAGTCCACCACCTGCTGTGAGCTAATGTTGGGTTAAGCCATGCAGCCGATGTTGGCAAACTCAAGCAACACAGCTGCTGAGGAGCTGTGGGTAGTTTGTGGATGGCATACAAGAGTATTTTCCCCTCCTCCTCCTCCCTATTTTTTTTTTCTACCAAGAGGACATATTAAGAGTTTAAAAACACACAAAGGAGATCCTGACACCAACATCTGCACGGGAACTGAGAAGAGGCAATAGGAAGGGCTGAGGAAACCTTACAACTCTAAGACCTTTAGCCCATGAGGATTTCTTCATTGCACACCACATCGCAGACAGCTGACAGACAAGCTCCCAGTGCTGCAGCATTTAGGACAATTGCTTCTTACCATGGTGCTGCACCAGGAGTCCCCAGCCAGAAGCACATCATGACTGTATCTCTTCCACAGATAAACAGGGTTCCTGGTTTTAATTTTAAAGCAGTGCTCTGTAATTTATCAAATCTCCCAAAGCAGGGAGAGAAAAGAAGAGCGGGAGCCAGGGGAGGGTCTGAACTGTTGAAAAGCCCCACTGGGCATTCATGGCAGGCTGCTCTTCTGTCAGTCCCACCTCCCCACGTCCAACGCGGGCTACAAAGGTCTCCTTATCAGGGTGGTTTATAAACTGTCAAACTTGGATATACTACAGCCATCCTGCCCAAAAGGAGATGCAGAACAGAAACTTCACCAGAATCTGCTGCCCTTCCTCTGCCAGGCCAAAGCACTGTAGGAAAAGGCACTTTTAAAAGCATTTATTTGCTTAAGGAACGTTTATTTAAGTCCCACAGCAGCAAGCTGTAAGCTCAGAGCTCTGCAGATGGAACCTGAACTACGCTGTCCTCCAAACCCTTTGCTTCAAATATTCTGCCCAAACTTTCTCAGCAAGTCTCTCAGGGATTTTAAAGGATTTATTCTCTTTATCGCTTGAAAATCTATATGAGTCCTCAGGCAAAAGTTTACCATCTAAGAAACATCAGCAAATTCTTCAGCTCCTGTCAGTTTTGATGTGGGAATTGGAGAAACCAAAGTTCCTGGAGAGGAATTCGCTTTAGGAGTGCGAGGTCTGATGTTCTCTCATTCAGTTATCAAGCTCCTCACTCGTGGGAGTTAACTCCTGCAAGTGTGAGAACAACTGATTTTTCCAGTTTGCTGGCCAAACCAGGAAACGCAACCAAGCAGATGAAATATTATCCAAATGGAAAAGTTTAATTTGCAAAAGCAGTTGATTTTCAGAATTCAAACAGACAAATGCCACATTTTGTGAGAGTGATGTTTCACCTTGTCTAGCATGCCAGCTCTGACGATGGTCACAGGACAGCATTTCGGGAGATCCTGCCCACTATCTGTGCAAAACACCTTCCTCCTACTGTCCTGGCACCTGTAATCGTGAGATTAGGGATGTTAGGGGGTACATTCATGCCTATTCTCATGCTATCTGCTCATGGACTTGCTGTCCTCAATTTTCTTGTCCAGGAGGACGTGGAGACGGAATACAAAAAGAATTGGACAAATTCATGGAGCATGAACAGGTGTTGTAGAGAGACAGGTCTTTCCATCTCAGCTAGGCTGTGTACCTCTGTCTAGCTTTAAGCAGAGTGGCAGGATCAGAAAGAGATAAGCAGAAGCCTTGTACGTGTCAGGGACGCGCCTGGACCGAGGCACCGGCAGGGCAGGAACTGGGATCTCTCGCAAAGCTCCGCAGGTTGGGTGGAGTGTCTCTCCAAGTGAAGGCCTGCCAGCATCCTTCGTTTCCCCAGGGTTCGGCTGAAACGAGCCTGGCGGTCCTGCCGCGCTGCCTGCCAAACATCTGTCTGCATCACACAGAGATGACATCACTTGGAACGGTTTCTTTTCTCGACTCAGGAGAGCTTCAGGGGTGGAAGAGCAGGCCTGGAGATCAAGATGCCTCAGCAGAGCTTGCTGATAAGGGAAAACCCTACGGACTCAGACTCTTATTTTCTCTCTAGATATTTTAGTCACGTTTATCACCTTATCTGAGCCTATCTCAAATGACAGAAATTCATCCAAAAGTATCCTTTCTGCCTATTATTTTTGGCAAGTAAGTACCACGTGGTGCCGTTTGAGAGACTAACACGGGCTGTACTTGTGTTCTGGATGAACAGCATCACCAGCAATGAAGTTTTCTACCAGTCTACTAGCTGACCACCTGTCCTATCAGCAGGGGCCTGGGCCACAACCAGGGTACTCTGAAGCATCCTACAGCCATGGCTTGGCCAATCTGTCCCACACACACGGTGGAACAATCTTTAGCAAATGTTGATTTTTATAAGACAGCTATTGAACAAGTCTCCATGATAAAGTCCTGCTGTATTCCCACTCTTCCTACAACTTACAATTGACTGAATTCCTTACCGCCCAGGTCATCCTTCCTTCAGCACTGCCATCTCTACAGGATCAGGGACTTCAGATCTCTCGAGGTCAGACAGAAAAAAACAATCTGGATTTTCTCTTGCCATTTGGGACCATGAATGTACAAACCCAAGAAACACAAACATCTACTGTGTAGTGCAGGTTCCCAGGCTAGCTGGTTTGCCTCGCAGAGAGATTCAGCCTTGGACCTGGAGATCTTATAGCTGTTAGCACCATGCTACAGCTCACATAATGAGATCTGAGCCTCAACAGGCCAATTACACCCAGCACAGCGCTGTGCTGACACAGCTTCTGTTTCTGATTTGGGAGCTGGTTTGTTTTCAGCTTCTTGGCTACATGATGCAGATGTACTCGTATCTGTCTTCAAACCCTCAGCCGTACAGCGGCAAGGAGCAGCAAAAGCTCCTGCTATTTCCTTTGAGCAGAGTGAGGAACTTGTTAGGACGAGCAGTATATCCTACCGACGTGAGCGTGCCTGCTCTGCCTGGGGTGCAAGACTGAAGGAATTGGTTTCTACTGCCGCTCCTATCTGCGGTAGGGTAGGTGTAGGCATTTATTCTAGGGCCAGGCACGAGGACAAGATGGCATTTGGAAGGATACACTGTCACTTCAAAGCCATGTAGAGCAACTAACGCAGTTTATGCATTTGAGGAGGTCATGCAAAGGAAGAAGATTTTAGTGCATCCCACCGGTATCTTAATTCCAGGCCAGAACTGCTTTTGGAGGCTACTCTACAGCCATACCTACTCTACAGCCATACCTACTCTACAGCCATACCTACTCTACAGCCATACCTACTCTACAGCCATACCTACTCTACAGCCATACCTACTCTACAGCCATACCTACTCTACAGCCATACCTACTCTACAGCCATACCTGCTGGAACATCCGCAGGCAGCGACCGTATGCATCAGGATTTTAAAATTTTTTTAAAAGACATGCTAATTGCCCAAATGAAAGTTACTAAATTGCACGTTTAATTTAAAAGGGTAAGAAACATGATCCAAGGTAGAACAGAGGAAATTTTAAAGCTTTACTTGGATATGCACAACTTGGCTGAAACAACTAGAAGACCAATCATCTTTAAGCCATTACAGGGGACAGCACTAACATATCAATAAACAGATATCTGCAGGATCATAAAGTCAAACTTACAGTGTGTTGAGGTTCTTCAGCCTCCGGAAGGCTCCAGGTTGTATCTCCTTGATGTGGTTGAAACGTAAATCTCTGAAAGCAGAAAACACAGTCAGTGTGGTCCTGATATAAAGAAGCCATCAGCAATCAGCATCATCCATGGGAGGAAGAGAGGAGGGCTCCTGGGAGAGTCTACTGTACCAGGCCTACATGAGCTGGACAAACAGACAAAGATCAAGCAGGGGAGTGGAGAAGGAGTGAGGACGATGGCTGGGGTCTATTATCGTCTGCAAAGTCAGCCAACAGCCAGGACAAGACTACATTGACCAAATTAATTTTAATTTCATAAAAACTGAAGACTGAAAGGACTCAAGTGATCATCTCCACAAACACCGGACAAGGTCTGCCGCTCAGCACCCCAAGTTCACATGCATCTCATACTGACTTGTAGAGGAATGTCTGTCATCACATGGACCCATTTTTTACCTCCCTAGCAAAACTATCTTTGCCCTAAAATGGTTAAACCTGATCAAATAACCTCATATAATAAGCATTTCACACTCTGCTCCACAACGCTCCGAGACTCGGAGCAGCTTATCGCTGCCTGCGTTTCAAATTCGTGCCAACTTCAATTAGAATTAGTGGAGTCCAGGGGATTCTGGCAAATTTCAAGGGCTGTCCGTGTAACTACATGGACTTGGAACCCTAAAACATGGGGTTTTGATTGCTAATGAGATAATAAAATAAGAGCTAACTGGTTTAACCTCGTTAACTAAGCAGAAACACTGCTATAGGGAACGTGCATTGATTTGGCACCTTGCACGGTCCAGCACGTTAGAACAAATCACAGAAGACTGACAAATGGTGTTTGCTGCTAGATTCTATCCAAAGCACAACAATGAAGTTGCTTTTTTTCCCCTCTACACTGCTTGATCTATCCCATTTAGAGCTATTCTGGGTTTAAGGCAGCCTTTTAAGGGCATTCGCTTAGAGAGGAAAAAACCCACGAATGTGCTGAATTGCCCATCGTTCTGGTGGCGAGCTACAGAGCATCTGGAGGCAGAGTTGAAACCAAGCATTCTACAAATAGCTGCAAGTTCAGCACTTATTATTAAAACAGGCATCAACAAGAATCGTGACCTTTATAAAATTAAGATTGGACAGAGCTACATTCAATGCAGGCAGCCACAAACCCCAGCTGACAGTGAGCACCCAAGGGGGCTGAAACACCTTTGAGTTGGTTTTATTTTAAGATGTAAGGTTCTCTTTAGCTTAACAGTTTGCAAAACTAGTTATTTTATGTTAAAAAAATCCCACTAAATTTTCCTACTCTTTAGGCAGAAAATGCACAGCATTTTTACTGAACTCAGGTTGCACTGAAATATTAAATTTCTGCCTTGTCACCCCTTTGTTATCACTGGATGCACGCGCGTTCCTCGCTCTTCTTGTCGGAAGGCGTTCCACATCCCTCTCCCTGATGATGTGAGTTTGAGGATATCGGTACGGATTTCTCACGGCAACGGCTGACACCACCAAGCCAAACACAATTAAACATTGGCAAAGGTGATCGCAGAACGCGCTGGCCACTCTCCACGACCTCGTTAGAAGGAAATGTGGAAAGACTAGAGCATGAAAAAAAGGTGAAGAAATGCAAACTTGATTTATGCACCGTAAGGCGTAGACACCAACTCTGCCTGCCCCGGAGGGGCCGTAAAGCGTGGTGTAATTAGTTCAGGCAGCTGGCTACAGGTAACAGGGAACAAAACAAATAAATGGAATAAATACACAGGGGCAGGGCTGAGGCTGCTGATGCTCATGGAAGGCAGCGGGAAGCAGGCAGTGAAGCGTAAAATACCACTTTGGATCACAGACCGCAGGTGGGTGGGGAAAAAAAAAAAAAATCAGACTATTTTAATAAACAAAGACAACTGCAATCCTTCACATCCTAGCACTCGCACATAAGCGCATGGCTTCCACAAGCTCTCTGAGCGTGTTCCCAGGCAGTGGATTTCCTCATCCGCCAGAGCAAGAACGCAAACCTGGGCTGCGGGGCTGGCAGGAGGGACCTGTGCCGCTAACAGAGGTCTCACGGCTGCCCCTTGGCTGGACCGTCCCTCAGCAGCGCTCCCGAGATGCGCAGGGATGGAGGGATGCCTCCTGACAGCTCCCACTGGAGGTCTGGCTTCACGCAGGAGCTTTTCCCCTACACCATCCCCAAGGAGCACATCATAAAACTTAGCTTATTATTTTAATGAAATATCTTGATTTTTCTTCTGCTTTCTGTTCCAGATAAGATCTTCAGACGATTCTCTGGACCCTGGCTGTCTCGCGCTCCTTTGGGAAGCTCACTCCGGTTTCCTCTCCATCACACAAAGGCAATAACTCTCCCCACAGACAAAAAAGGGAACAGAAACAGTGCATGCTGGCTCTGAGCACTTAATTTTAAGAAATAATGTGAATTAGCTGGAAGGAATCCAGAGGAAAGCAACGGGAACGATCTGAAGTCATGCCATGACAATGGAAAGAACTGAGATGGCTTATTTTGCCATCGATGCAACAACGATGTCAGAACATTGCTACAAATAGAAAAGGGTGAATAGTCACCGACTAAAACTGCAGATTCTGATTTTTTAAAAAAAATACCTGAAATAGCAAGGCTAATAAGAGACTCGGCTAGATTTGTAGACTTCAGATGAGACAGACACTAGCCACATATGATTTAGGTTGGGTGGATCCTGCCCCGGAGGCAGAAGGACGGACCGGACTTCTGCTCCCTGTACCCAAGACAGCAGTGGAAAGACACTTGTGTGGATGTCCCTACACAGCAAAGAAAGCCCCTGGAGATGCAGAGGAACCTACATCTTCCTCCTTACCAACACATTAAATACTCCAATACTTCAGCTCATCCATAGGGTTTTTTTCTCCAGACGCTGCCTGAGCCCAAAGCCCAGCTGGCAACGAATGCCATGCAGGGCTGCACCAGGAAATTCCTGGTCAGCATGGATTTGAGAACATTCCCTACAGAGCTGGCCCCCTCTTACACAGAAACCCTTGTTTCTCTCTATTCCCAGGGCACTTGCCCTGGAAATTTGCCGTTTATTTCACGAACAAGTGTGTTTGTCACGGGGACTCACCGCACAGCTCTCCCCGTGCCAGCCCGTCCCAGCTGCCGCGTGCACCAGCAGCTGGGCTCCCTCTCTCCCGCCTGCCGCTTTCCACCTTGGAATTTGCAAAATATGGGGGGAAAAAGAAAAAAAAAAATCCCTTGTGATTTAACTCTCCCTAATGTTTTCAAGGCTAGAATTACAAGATACCTTTCCACAAGGCACAAAGGGGACAGCTGCTGCTGAAGGATCTCGGATCCTTTTCTACCTTCACACACACAGCACGGGACAGACGCTCTCCTCCATCATGCCATCCTGATTCCTCCGGACAACGCCAGCCTGACTGGCTCAGCGGAAAATCCCACCAAACCCTCGTGTCAAAGCTCCACAGCTTTGACGGGAAACTGGGCTGGAATACTTGGATAATCTGGGATCTGCTGCTGAAACAACTCACCTTTGCTGACTCTGGGAACTCAACCCCATCGCAGAGGCTTAGCAAAAATGCCACAATTTGCAAATGAATGGGGAAACAGGTATTCAAAGAATGACACTTGAATCTTTCTGATCCTCTCAGCTGCTATCAGAACAATCATTCCTGAAAGTGCTGTGTTAAATAATTAACAGTCATTAGCATATAAAGCTTTTACAAGAAACTTCCACTTCTGTGTAATCTATTTAGGCTTTTACAGAATTACGTATTACTTTGTTAACTAAGCAGATAATTAGCTACAAGAGGTATTTTGCTGCAGTTCCATGGAAATTACCGGGCTTGTTCCACTGAAGCATCTTTTGTGTCAAAAGCTTGTGCACAGCAATGATGCCGGCAGTTCTGGACCATTTCACCCAGAACCAGTTGAGGAAGTGGCAGCCACCCAATCATTATCAACAAAGAGCCAGAGCGTAAAGGCGGTTTTACAAACAGAGATAAGACACTGAGATTCCTTCCAGGATTTCCTGGGGAAGGGAGGGTGTGAAAGAAATCCCCCACACAATTTTTAGGTCCAGTTTCCCATATATAAGAAGAGCCAGAACATAATTAGAGAGATTATAGTTTCTCTTACTCATTCGCAGAACATCAGAGTCTGCTCTGCAGGTTCCTCCCTCCTGCCAAACAGCTCCAGTCCTGGCAGGAAGGGAAAACAGCCTTGCTGAGATGGAAATGAAGTCTTCCAGACTCACTGTCATCAACTCCCCAATTCAGGAATGTCCCTGTCACACACACGTCCCCAAACGGCTTTAATAAATGACAGCCTTCACCTCCGAATCCCTACACGGAGAACAGAACTCTGCCATCCCTGCCAGACAGATGAGACCGCGGGGAGGCTGAGGGCTGGGGGGGTTCCAAGTCCCTGCTATTTTGGAGTGTGCCAGCTTAAGAAATCAAGATCTGACTGTTCAAAGAGCAAAGAGGAAGGAAAATAGGTTCAGCACGGAAATCGGAGCAAACGAGATTTTAGGATCACGGTTGAAAGGCTGAAGATCAAGCAGATGCCACGCTGCAGAACGGGCTGCTGTTCCCCGTTGCACCATCACGCTGCTCACATTTTGAAGTTTTAGGGATGGGCACAGTAGATTTTAATAAAGAAACTACCACAGGCATTCCTGAAACCAGCTTTTTAAGATTTCAGCTCCCACAAACAGAGGTCAGATTTTCAAAAGGGCTCCTTCTGCGTCAGCTGGACAAGAACTTGATAGCGAGGTAGCTACAATCCCAGGAGTCAGGATGTGTTCATCAAAAGGTGCTGGAATGTTTCTAGGAGGGAAAATATGTTTTAAACACCTTCCCTCCCCATCTTCCTCCTGATGAAGGGACTTCTGAAAACAGAACATACAGAAGACTTTGGTCACCTCTAGAAGGTTTAATGAGGATTAAACACTACAGTGAAAGAAGTCAGAAAGAGATCACACCTGGCACATCCAGAACACACGGGTGTGCGTTTAATGGCTGCATGTAAGACAATCACATGCAGAGAAAATGAGTAATCCGTTCCTCAACCCAAAGCGCACGACAGAGACCACGAAGGGAGCAGTGTTCCC
>JAAGAY010135576.1:0-14608 GCA_011801015.1 Ardeotis arabs | reverse complement strand
TTCTCAAATATGATGGCCAGTGGCTTGGCAACTTCATCCGCCAGTTCCCTCAGGACGCGCGGATGGATCTCATCAGGCCCCATGGACTTGTGCACCTTCAGGTTCCTCAGACATATTATTCCTGGCCTGCCTCCTCCAGTAGTATTTCTGACTATGGCTGAAGAAATACAAAAGACTAAGAAACTATAGCTATTTAGATATGGTAAGCCTAAATAACTGGGATTTTTAAAAATGTATGTGGAGCACAGAAAGAAAAAAAAAGCTCAAACTGGTTTCATTTTTGTTAATTACATGTGGGTCAATTGATTGTTAAAGCAGTCTAGAGTAATTTATTGATTTTACAATCTAATTGCCACGGTGCTCTCAATCCAATAAATTCAACCAAAATATCAAATTATATTCTGTTTTCCAGAAATTACTTGTGTAAAAATTGAACAGTATGGATAAAAATAATGCTCTGTTCAAATATTTATATTCCCTATAGTACTTTTGCAACTGTCCTAAAATAATATTACATTAATTTTAATTAAATTTTGCATTTCAAAGCATTTTTCCACACATAGTATGTTTTTATGCGACTTCTGTCAATACTTGAAGATAAAAGGAAAGCCAAAGGTTATATGTTAATTATTAATTATCTGTTGAAAATGAATGTAATGAGCTTAGTTTATTTCAGGTCACACTAACTCTCAACTATTGTTTGTGAACTGTTGGAGCAATAAAAATTATAGATTCAGGAATGATAAACATTGCATCATTGTATCCTTGAGAAATAATAACTACTCTACCTTTTTGTAGACTGTCGTACACTCAATGCTTTCTTCTAAACCGTTTTTGGGTTTTTTCCCAGCCTAAGGTTCCACTATTACTTCATATGGGCAGGTTCCTCAAGAAATAAACATACATACGGCAATTTTGTCCCCATGTACCTACTTATTATTTGTACTCAGAGAAGGGGAAGAAGTCTAGAAAGTGCCCAGATGAACTGCACAGCCACTGTCTGCTCAGAGGGATGACACCACAGAATATCTGTATGTACAAATACCTACAGAAAGTGGGGAGCTCCCCATAGAGTTTGTTGATAGCAACAATATTGACAATCACAGCACTGAACATGTTCCGCTGCAAGAGTAAACCAATTAATAGTGCAGGCACTGAAAAAATAATTTGGTGAAGTTAACTGATTTCCAGTTGCACTGATCATTGCATTCTCTTTTCATTGAAAATTATTAAAGCTCTGACCTTAGCAGGGAGCCATCCACATATAAGAAATTTCAGTGCCTTCCATTTTTTTATTTTTTTTTTTTTTTAAAGAAAGAAGTACTGTGCATATTACCAACACTAACTCTAAGAGAGGAAAGGGTCAATGTGGTTATTTTAGAAGGCACATACTATCCATGCTGGGCAAAGTGAAATGCAAACACTTTGGAATAGATTCAGGCATGATATGACTGTTACTCAATTGCACACATATAGAAATGTACCTAAAAATCAGCTCTGAAAAAAAAAAAAAAAAAGTGTTTGCAAGGAGAAGCTGGATGTTTGTGGAAGCAGATACATTTGTGAAAAAATACCAAAAATATTGACATCCACTCTCTACAAACAGTAGCAAATGTTCCATACATCATGGGCAATCAAAATAATTGTTACTATGATTTAATATAATTTTTAGAAGACATGATTAATATTCAGCTGTAAATAAACAGCACTCTAGGTAGAAAGGAGAAGTAGAATAAGAGAGGGGAACTCTACATGTCTTCTAGGTTTGGACTTTGAGTTGCTTCCCTGCTCTTTGGAGGAAGGACAATTCTGACTTAGTTTCCTTTATGCTTTCCCTGTTGCAAGTGACTCACCTCAAGCTAAAGTTGTCTACCCAGCACCACTAAAATTGCTCCCAACTCTGAGACACGCTAAGGAGAAACTAAAAAGGAGTATCTGCATTTCCCTCAAAGAGCTCTTACTGTAAACCCTCAAACCTTTTCACTCTCTCTTCATAGAAGACTCCTTCCAAGTTTCTAAGCATTTTCGTTGTTTGCACCTAAATCCCTCACTTCTTACAGGGCTTTGCAAAATGGGAGGTTTGTTTGTGTTTTAATAGAGGACAAAAAAAATAACTCTATACTGCAAACACAGAGGAAATACACATGTAAAGAAGAGCCTTTCCACTTTGGGCCAATATTCAACACCTGCTCTTTTGTTTATGTTAAGAGACAAAAATGAATCATCTATTTTGGTGCAATCTGCTTTATTTACAAAGAACATATTCATCATCCTCATTCCTTTAACACTGTGGAAACAAATCCAAGCGACTTTTTTTCTCGGAAATCCGAAAGAAGTTATCTGGCTCCTTTCCAGAGTCCCACTAAGGATTGCCTTTCTCGCTGTCTGCTGCTTTTTGCTGACAGGTAGTTTGCTAAAAATTCTGCTAATGCTCTTATGTTTACAACTTGTCCCATGGGAACCTCTCAGACCATGCAGCTCAAAGGCTCCTTAGGCTCTGCCAAGTGGCCAGTTGCCTCAGGCAGTCTTTTTCATTTTGGTCCCTTCCCTCTTTCTCTTAAGTAACTTTAATTTTAGCTTCCTGTTAGCTTGAAAGCTTAACGTACACTTGCAAGATTTAACCAGGTCTGTGACAGACATAAGGAAATAATACAGTTCATTAAAACATTATCTCCAGCATTACTTTATACTAATATTCACAAATCTCAACTTCAATAAGAAATTTTACAGAACAGAACACCACAACTATTCATTTTAAAGTACTGTTTTCATCACTAATAACTACATCCAAGCTTCCTTCTGTGCATACACTGAGGAATCATATATAATGAAATTAATTTGTTTTGATTATTGCCTTTTGAGAAGATTCTTCAGATTAACTATATTATGTAAATGTAAGAAAGAACGTTGGTTATTATGTTAAGAAAAGTGAACAATTTTCTTCTCCTGGTTGTATGTAGATAGAATTCAAACATCTACCTAGTTTATGTTTTTTCTCTCTCTTTTTTTTTTTTTTAATGAAGAGAAGTAGCTTACAATTTTCCTTGCAAGATCTATTGTCATCTGTCATCTTCTTTACCTTCTGAATTTTTGGGGAATGAAGAAACAGACTGATCTACTAGCAAGCTTTCATAAATGCCTTGTATTAGCTAAAAGCAGGTGCTTTATCTGCACACACACAGAGTTTTCCATTTTTTTCCATTGTTTTTTTAAAAACACATGTTTACATGCACTTACTTCAAGAAAGGACTAGAGATAGGAACCAATTTTCATAGCTCAGGTGTACGTCCTCGAATAGCTGATTTGGCTTTATTTGTTTCCGTTCCAAGTTGACACAAGACAGCTAGGATTATTTCCTGGGATAAATACCTCTGGCAGGAGATACATAGCCATCAATAACAAAAAAGGGGTCTTCAATCTCATGCCCCTAGTTTTATGATAATTGTTCAGGGAAGCCTCTTAACACTGTATGATGTTTTGAGATACCTGCATTAGATCAACTTTGTTTACCTCATCCTCCAAAATATATTTTTCCAATAAAACATTCAGTCTGTCACTGGTATAATTTAATACTTCTCTTTACAGAGAATAAGCATGATGTGAGCAGTGCTAATATAGGAATCAATCAGGTGCTTATTTTTGGAAGTGACAGTATTATAAATACAACCTAAGTTTTACAAAATTAAAGCAAAGATTAACTCTCAGTATAGGAGATTTGACTCACTGGGTTATTTATATCGTTAGCAACAAGTCAGCCTCTCCAAGTATCAAACTGAATGCTGAGAAAATTGAGTGGGATGAGTAATCATTTGGAGGTGTCTCTCATACTGACTGCAGAGGGAGTCCTGAGGTAAGATCTATTGTCAACTAACTAGGCATATCACTTGAAAGGTTCATTCAGAGAGGAATCTAAATTTTAGGTTGGAGAGAACATAGAAAACACTAGCCTAAAATAAATGCCCCAGTTATCCTCCATAAAAGCAGATCCACAGTTGAAATAAGCAGTCATAGCTCTATTGATTTCAAAAGAGCTTGAGCAATATAACATGTTGAGATCCTGGTCCTATGAATAGCTGCTTTGACTTCAGCAGGATTACTCACACAGTCTATGAGTAAGTACATATAGATGTGCAAGATATTTGCTAAGCAACAGACAAGAAGCTACCAAAAAAGAAAAGTGATCTGTGAGGTTAACAACTTTTAAATGTAAAGCATGTAATCCTGTAGACACCTACACACATGAATAATATTCTGTATTGGGGTACTCAAGTTACATGTATTAATATTTCTTGGTTTCCTTACATCTACTGTTGGTGGTTCCTTGCCCATATTAAAACACACAAATTAACCTAAGTATTCCTTTTGCTCCTTCGGTTGTTGTTCAAGAATACACTATATTTTATGTGTATTAATATTGCTAAACATGCTGCATTTCATAAACAATGTTACATACACCAAAAGCCATTAGTGTATTTTCTAAAAGGAATAGTTTTAAAATGCAAGCATCATTACAATATAAAGTAAAAAAGATCTAGGTGAAATTCACAGGTTGTCTATATTCAGTAGTGTTATTGACATAACTCAACTTTCCTTTTCTTATTAGGGTTACCATAGAAATGAGCCTAAAGCTACTACGTGAATTGTTACTAAGAAGTAGTCTCAGTTTCATTTGTGTGCTTTTAAGAATCTTTGAATATTCAAGAGAATAAAACTATCTTGATATTAAAATAAAGGCTAGAAACGTGGGAGGTTTTTTAAACAAACATAATCTTATTTAATAAAATGAAGCAATAAGTTGTGTGGCACCCACACACTGTATATAGCAAGTATTCTCTATAATTCCACATTTTCATGCTCATATATGCTATTCTTCCAGACAGGCAAATGGTGCACAGCTGACTGTATAATGAAGTGCTATATATAAATATGAGAATTCCAATAAAGGAATGATATTAACCTTTAAAGTTAGGCAAGTACTTTACACATATAGTATCATGCTTTCAAACATTTTTACATAAATGTGCAATCACACATTAGTTCCTTATTTCTCAAGAGACTTACAGTGTATTACACGAGGAAATAAGATTGTAAGTCATCTTTTTAAGACATGTAAGCGTCTTCTAGTGCGCAATTATAATAATATGTAAAAAAGATATTTTCATAAGAAGAGTTGTAAAACCACAATTTAACTAATTGACTGATCCAATATACACAAATGTATATAATGGCATACGACACAGTGGCACATGAATGTATTTTGCCAGGGCGGGGCCGGGGGGCAGAAGCGTACATCTGTATGTACTATGTACATCAGTGATTGCATGATTCTGGATTAAACAATTCTTTAAAATATCTCACTGAATTAATAGTACAAAGGGTATCTGAGCAGCAACTGCTTTCCCTTATGAATGATAAATATTTTGCTAAAACAGATCAACCAGAAGCTGTGTGGTTTGTTATCTCATCTGTATGAGCTTTGTTAGCGATCTCAGTGTAATCTTGCCAGCAAAAAGAAAAGTTCTCCATGCTATTAATAAGAAATCATTTGGATGCAAATTTTATCTGCAGTGTGGTGCCTTTCAATCAGAAGTTCATGAGACAAAACCTTTGAACTACTACAAAACTGGCAGGCAACCTTCTCAGTAAAAAGATCTATGAAGAGATTTCTCTTGTACCCATTCTCAACAGAAGATTGAATGAATACTTGAGATATGAAACATGCAGAGACAACAAATAATATTCTCTTCAATTTTCTTATTTAGTAAATCTGGGTGATAGATTTTTTTTTGGGTGTGTGTAAAGATGGAAAACAGAGCCAGATTGAAACTTCATGGATGGGCTTTTGGGTGAATTCTGGGTAAAAAAAATGCAAGAGGCCTAACAAATCTTTTCTGAGAAAATGACAGCTCTCAGTTTTTCATCCAGTGAACTAACAAGTGAAATTCCACTGAGAAACGTACTGGCAGAAAGATTTGTGAGTCTTTGGAGGAAAAAGAAGGATGAGAGATTAAAACCTAGAGTACATATCTGATATTTTTATGTAGTATAAGACTCTTCTAAAAAATGCTTTGCTGCTTCTAAACTTTGCAATACTTAGGAACTCCTTTAACTTATTTGACAAACAAATATATCTTGCCCTTTGTCTACTCCTACATGAATTTCTGTACTTGCCTGCAAATGTTATCCTGCTCTGTAAGTAGGAATTTGACGTTTGGTATCCGTGAAAATGTTCCCAATTCCTTCTGATTTGTTTCTCAAGAAAGATACTGCCATAAGAATAATGCTTTGGAAATATTCTCATCATATTCTATATTATTCCTTTCAAGGATCAAACTCTCTCAGATGAGCAATATTTCACTATCTTACTCCCGTCTTTCTTAAAAATCTTTTTTTTAAGCGTCACAGATCCATGGGAGGGATGGGGGCGGAGATGTCAAGGGATTCCAGGCAGGAAGTTGTTCATGTTCTCCTGCTCAAAGTTTCATTGATCTTTGTGGAACTATGACATAAAAGAATGATACTTCTCATTGTCTTTCAATACAGGAGGTGAATAACTTTGATGGTATAAGGTGAGAGAGAGTTTATCTGCTGTTCCTTGCTCTTTCAGAAGGCAGGCAAGAAGAGGAGCTCAGTCTGGAGTTAAAGTATAAATACAGATGTTCAAAAAGCCTTAGATAAAGTATATCTTAGGAGGCAGCAATGTAAGTGTGAAAAAGATGAGAACCAAAATTTTGTAAAATTTTTGAGTAAAAAAATTACCAAAACTCAAAGACTTGGCTTAGGGAAAAATTATTTCAACTAATTAAATCAAAAGACCAATAGATATAGGAAAAGAGAAGTTAAATTCAGTGTTGACAAACATCAGTTAAAGTCTTTTGGAAGACAATATTTATTTTTTTTAATTTTCATGTACATAAAATAGAGTCTAAATTCAAATGAACTGTTCAGTAAGATTTGGGCAGTGCTCTGAGCAACATCAAGCAAATTTTGCTCCAAGCCTGTCAGCATTTAAGAGGCATTTAGACAATTCCCTTAACATGCTTTAACTTTTGGTCAGCCCTGAAGTGGTCAGCCTAGGTAATCATTGTAGGTGCCTTCCAATTTGAATATTCTATTTTAAATATTCCACCATAAAGAAAACTTTTCTTTCTACAACCTAGTGCTGCAACTTCTTTAATTTTTGACAGGAAGAAGAAAAAGTTTTCTTCTTCAGCATAAAAAGTCCAGGGTAAAAAATTATGTTTAGAGGGATACTTAAATTATGTATACTGGTGAAAGTAGAGGTGTGATTATTCACCAAAGCTCTCAACTTATTGTGAAAGATAAAGCTACTACAATAATCTTAAAGTTATTGATACCTCTCTCCGTCGAGAAGCCCAACAGGTTTGTTTGATTTTCCAAACGACAGCGGCTACCAGCAGTAAGGATAAGAAACAACTGCAATTACAAAAAAAAAAAAAAATAATTGTAACATAATGGTCTGAAAAAGCCTGTTTTTAGGGTATCAAAGGTAAAAAAAATACATTCAAGTGTGGAAAAAAACCCCACAAAAATAGAGGAAAACTAAACTCTACCAGGATGACAAACAACAGTCAACCATCCAAGTTCAACATTAAAAGAGAATGCACACCTCTGATGCTGAGGTTGTCTCCACAAAATGCTATCACTGTCTCCATTAGCACGGGATAAGACCCATTTCAGCCATCCACATACCCACAACAGTCTCAACAAACATGCGATACATGTTCCACATTTAGCAGATGGAAAAAGAGAGTGAACTATAGCAAAAAATTATACCAATTTATAGCTCTCTCAGTTTGTGAATTCTGAACAATTTCCTGGGATGTATAAATGATAACTACAGGGAGTATAATTAATTTGAGGAACTAGGTTTGCATATAACAACAGGTCTGTTTTATTGAAGTTAGTATTTCTGTGGTGAACTGCCCAGGGAAAACATCCCAAAGAACATTACCATGCTACAGTTCCAAAGACACAACAGAAAAAGAAGAAGAAAAAAAAAAGTTATTACACTTCTGCAGTTCACAAACAGAACATATGCCTTCCCTCTGCTGCAACAGTTTTGTATTTGTAACACTTAATCCATAAAGGATTTTGGTACAAAGACCATTGAATTCTCAACCTGTTTTAGTGAATTTCTGGATACTGACAAAAGGCTTCTAAAGTCGACACCTAATGCAAGCAGTCAGAAGATCTTTTCATTTTTTAGACAGTTTTTTTAAACAGTATGTGGATTTTCTAGCTCTGTGAAGAACTTTCAGTCATGTTAGCACATTTGCTATGCACAGTGTTTGCAATTAATACAATCCTGTAACTACTGAATTATACTAGTCATCTGTAATTTTTTTTTTTGCCAAAAAGCTTCAAAATGTATTCTTTAACTCATATGGGAAACACCAAAAACTCACTGAAGTAGTATAGTTCAGAGGAGTACTGTACATAAATGCAAAATTTAATAATTATCCATGCAGTAATACCAGTGTTTCTCTGTATCATGCTGTAAACAGAAATGAAATTACGACCTAGAAGATACAACTTCAGAAATAACAGCTTCTGGCATTCAATACCTACCCATAATATAGAGACTACAGGAAACCTGTTTATGGCAACTGTAGCTTAACGTCGCTATTAAGGTAATGAAACAAAAGCACCCAATCATTCCTTGGCCTGCAAGCAACAGAATCAGCTGTACCACTGAATATTTGACAGCAAAAAGTACCATTGCTCTGAGTATGTTCAAAAGTCAGTCACCATAACACAAGCTTTCCTTGACGGTTAAAGTAATGCAAATCGATATGGCTTTCTATTCAATTAAATATTATTCAATTAAAACTCTTTTCACTATGAGCTTTCAAAATCTATATCAATTTCTTCTTTGAATACCCTTGAGAAAGCCTGCCAGAGTGAGGTTAAGTTTGAAAGAGAAAAGTACCAAATATATAAAGTGGTTTGGGCATAGAATGCTCAATTAAAATTAACAGCTTGGTTTTTTACTTAAGAGACTTAAGTCTGTCTGTTTAGCTCCAAGACGGCTGATTGTTCTGAACCTGAAAGGAAAAAATGGTTAAAGGACTGTTTCTAAATGCAAATACTGACCTTCCTCTTAAGAAGCAATATCAACCACCAGCATTTTTTTTTAGCAGTTTTTTAATGCTGTTTTGGACTTAGGGATTTTTATGGAAAGGAAGATATATTCTCCCTCTCTTCTTTTAGGGCCATTTTAAATACTGTGTTGAACTTTTATTGGTTCTTGGCACAGATCCTTTAAAAAAGAAAGGTGCTTGGAATTTTGATTAGTTCTGATCAATGGACCAGAACATATCTAAGATCCATTCTGCCAACAGAGAATTGTTGGAAGAGTCAACAATCTGCAATAAAAGGATGTGAGAGGGCAAGGGCTGGTTCAAAAACCTTAGAGAATTCAGAAGAAAAATCTCAATCTCAATCTTACATTTTAATGAATCTCTGTATAAATCATCTTTCTACATGGGTCTTTGCTGAAAGGAACTAATGAAGTAAGAACATTTTAATTGACACACCATTTTGTTAACACAATCTTTCTTACTAGAAGAGTTTCTCTTAAGAGCTTTTAACAACAAAATATCTAAGTAGCACAAAGAATGTTATGACAGAAAATTATTATCAGAGAAAGTTCACCATTTTGTTTAATACATCACTCCAGATGATACACTGATTTCACTTCTCAAAATTTGTCTTTGGCTGCCTCCCTTTCCTCAGTCTCCTTTGAAAGTAAGCGTAAGTTGACTGTGAATTTATATTTGGTATCCAGGGAAAAGCAGAACAAAAAAAAAATCCCACTAACTACTAGAATAAATACAGTCTTATAGCAACATCTTTTAAGTTTTTTAAACAAATAGCTGCTTACAAATACTATATCCCAGAAGTGTTTTCCTATCATATGCTGTACTGACCAGCTAGTAACTGCAACAGATGCTTAGGGGCAACATCAGAGTACTGACATGTTGCTGTAAATCAGCATTTTGTGCATGAAGTAAGGGTAAGCCATCTCACTTACTCTTCTCCTCCTCTATAGTCATTCCCAAAAAACTAGATTATGGAAACATCAGCAACTCTGCTTACAATTATGAACTCAAAGCTCGCGGAGTTTTAAAAAGATGAATATAAAGATGAATATATTCAAGAGAGCTGGACACAGGAAACTAAGAGAGCCTTGCACTACATGACTGCTTCATTATGACAAGGAACTGAATCTCTTTTCTTAGAAAATTCTGTTCCTCACATTTATTCATTTCTTAAACAATTCTGTTAAGCTAGTAGAAGAAAAAAACTTGAGAGTTCTGGCTGAAAAACTTCAGACAGATTGTTTCTGTGCTCTGCACGTCAATGAAGTTGGGTCACAGATTGAACTTCCCTGTCATCAGTCAAAACAGTTTAGTTTACACGCAAACTCAAAATCAGAAATGAGTGTTTCAAAGACACACCCATAAAATAATACAAATCACTTGATATAACAGAGTTCATAATGTGAAATATTTATTTAACACTTTTGTATTATCTTTTCTTGGCAAGCAAATATGAAATATTTGACTTTCTTCTCTGGGTTTTTTTTTAATATAAGTAATCATAATGAAAAAAATCAAAATTCATGTTAATGAAGAGAAGAAAGACATGGAAAATAGACTTTGTCAAACTAACCTGGTTTGCAGGCTGTAGTGAGATAATAGCCTTGGTTTATTTAGGGTAATAAAAACTAAAGCTGACTGCAAAAGATCTCACAATCTTGAGTGACTTGGTAATAAAATAAGAGAATGAAATTCAGTGTCAATGAACTGAAGACAATGTGCACAAGAAAAAAAAAAAGCCTCTCTAGCTTCAAATACACAATGATATGTTCTAAATTAGCAATTACCATTCAAGAAAACGGTCTTGAAGTCATTGCAGATAGTTCTTTGAATGTATCAACTGAATGTTTAGTGGCAGTCAAAACAGCAAATAGGATGTTAGAAGCGATTAGAAAAGGAATAAAGAACAAGACAGAAAGCACTGGGATGCCAGTGCATAGATCTATATTACGTCTGTATCTTGAGGCAGTCATCACCTCATCTCAAAACCACGAAGTTGAACTTAAAAGGTATAAAGGAGTACAGTCAACTTGGCTAAGGGAATGAAATGGTAGTAGAAATAAGCTTTTTTCAGTTTTGAAAGAACAGGGAGTTGAAGTGAGACATGATAAAGACGTTAACATCATAGGGAAAGTATAACAGCAGAGCAAGTATAGATGGATGCTGTTCAATCCCCCAGTATAATTCTTAGCTCCTTCTTGTAACAGAGAAGAAAGCACAATCACAAATAGTGTGGCAAAACAGAGATCAGTGCAGTGCAAAATAAATGAATTAAAAACTGGCCAGCTGACAGCTAAAAAAGAAACTGTCAGAAGAGGACCACCATTAACCACGATGCAAGGTTCCCCAAGTATCAGATCCAGTCAGTTTTTATAAGAATGATATAAAATAGCCGAAAGGTCTATGCATGACACAAAGACTGAAAAAAACCCCATGGTTAACAGTAAGGAGGACAAAGAAATTATACAGTGTGCCAACTGGTCAACTGTACCTATTTCAGCAATTATTTTTTTTTTTTAATACACAATCACTGCTAAGTTGTATTTATGAGGACAAGGAATCCATGCTTCACAGAGCACCGGAATGAAGCAATTCCCAAAATAATTTCGAGATCAGCGTGAACGACCAATTCTGTATGAATTGTTGCTGGGATGCTGAAACAAAAAAGGTTAAAACAAACATAAATACTCAGGTGAGCACTAGCAAGCAGCACTTGGGAGATGAATTTATCACTCTACAAGGTGTTGTCAAAACAGATATATAAAACCCATTGAAATTCAGGTATTTGCATTTTTTAAAGGAAATCGGATTTTAAAGGACAGAATAGAGAGAAGAATCACAAAAATATTAAAAGACTGGAGAGAATATTTTACTGACAGTGAGTTAACAAGCTCAATCATTTCACTTTTCAAAAAGATCAAGTGGTGACTGGCCTATAGTGTGTACAAGTTTCCACAGGGAGTAAACACCAAGGCTCTCATTCACCTAGCACAGAAATGCATGGTAAGAAACAATGGCTGGAAGCAGACACATTCGAATTAAACTCAAACATTATTATGATTTATTTTTCATATCATAAAAAACTGTTACATATACTGAAAACATATTTGACTATGTTGCAATGACCAGATAATCTATGATACAGAAAATGGATGGATGGTAAACAGGGAGTACAAAAAATAAATGTGCTTATACAGACTCGTCCATATGCTCATAGGTTTGGTCCATCATTTCTGACTCTGTATTTGAGACTCTGAATGACATCTGAACAAACAGATAGACATCTTGGCAATGCAGATGGCTTACAAAACACTGACCCAAAGTACAGAGAGAGTGGATGACTTTCTGCACTTACGAATGTGTATCTTCCCAGTAAGAGAATTATCATGCTAAGACACACTTAAAACCACAGTAGCCCAAGCATTATCAGGATTTTCTAGAGCAAAGAAATGATCTGTCAGAAGATAATGACATAGCTTTGCACAGTTGCCCCTTCAAACCATGTGGAAGAAGATAGGAGGAAACACTAAAAAGCATGCTTGGAAATGAGCAATTCATCACCAGCAGCATGTATTACAGGCCAAGTGGAAGTTATCATCTTAGTTTTAAGTAGGAGACAATAAACAATTAGAGAACAGATGAACTGAAGAGAAAGCTGTGAATACGAGTAGTTTATGTCCAATGCAGCAGAAGACAGCAGCCAAGGAAGGGCTGCAAGAGAACAACAGGGTCTAGCAGCAAGGTCTAGGCTAGATAGACAATCTTCCCAGAAG
This sequence comes from Ardeotis arabs, assembly GCA_011801015.1. Lineage (NCBI taxonomy): Eukaryota > Metazoa > Chordata > Aves > Otidiformes > Otididae > Ardeotis > Ardeotis arabs. The sequence goes on along the minus strand of JAAGAY010135576.1, from coordinate 1,710 downwards.
GGCTCTCAGCAGTATGAAGAGAGAAATACCGATGCAGTAGAACACAGAAAAGGAAAATTGCAAGGAACAATTGCTGCCCATGTAACTGTTTCTGCAATGCACAGAGTAAATTTTTAACTTACAGAGGTCACATTTAGACATATTTAGTGCAGTTCACAGATCTGGCTGAGGAGTGAGAGGGCAGTGGTTTCCATAACAGAAACCATTTTCTCTGCATGTGATCAGGAGGCAAACTAAAAACTAAAATTAAGCACTAGCACAAACCGTAAAAGGAATCAGTGAATGTGTTGCCGCTTGGAATCTGCAAATTAAAATGAAATCTGTAGATCATTTTTAAACAATCTCCAATTACAGGGACAAATACAGGAAAAAGTCCGTGAAACTTAATGGTCAGTGTGTTTGGGCCAGATGAACTGACGACACATTTGTGCCTTGAGCTCTATGAATGCATTATAAACATACTACAGAATTCCTTTTTTTCCCATTACATATTAAAGCCTATAAGTAAGTTACATAATGTATCAAAAGAGTCCTTGTGTTAAAGTGAAATAATTTACTTGGTTTTGTAGTGATATAAAAGGAACTATTTCATGATTTAAATATAAATATTTTAAGGACCCATATTGTAAATGGAAGGTAAACAGAACAAAATAAAATGTTCCATCCTTTGCTATTTTCTTCTCATTTTCTTATTATTTAATATGCAAAGAGAAATTAAAATGTCCCAAAATGTATGCAAACATTCATGCATGAATAATTGTTGTTTCTCTGATTTTACTTAAGCCACTAATTTGCATAATAATTAAGTATAAATTTCCATATTGGACGAAAGCAAACACTTTTTCAAACTTTACCTTAAATCTAGTATACTTTTAATTCTATTAAAATTAAAAATTTTGTGGGATTCTACTTTGAGCACCAGTCATGTTTACTTCTCTTGTAACAGGGGACAAAGTAGAGCAGCACCAGACAGCTGAGCGTGGTGCAGAACCCCTCAGCTATCCCTGCCTAAGCCCGCCTGGAGAGTAGCGTATCTTGCCAGCACAGCTTGCCAAGACTATTCTAACAACTCACAGGAAAACTGATGGTCTATTAGCTTGACTGCAGCCTCACACTAACACAGTTACATGGCCACAGTGCTCCAACATGCATGATAGACATGTCTTTGGATTCCTAGGGGTGCGCCTGCATTGCTGGTTTAGCAGGGATCTGGAGTGGGCTTTGGAATGACTCCCCTGATTGCCACCACAGTTGTGCTTTGGCTCACACTGCAGAGCGATCTTGGAGCTCAGGATGCAGAAGCTGAACTGGAAGATGTGCACTGGACATTCCAGAGAAAAAAGGGCTTCCAGTCCATGGAACTAAACTAGAGCTAGTCGAAAGCAAAAAAAAATGACAAGATGTATACAGTGTGGATGTCAGGTTCTAAGCACCATTTTACTCAACAGGTGATCTCCTATTTGTCCACACTGCTTACGAACAGAGACATAAGCACCCAAAGATCACTTTCATAAAGTTATTTAGGTGCATAGCAGTCTCACTGACTGCCCACATATGTATACTTATGCTTATTTTAAAAGCTCCTCCCAAGTCTTCTTTTGAAAAGAGGAGTTGGGCCATGTTGTGGTTTTGTTTAGTGAGGGGGGCCTAAGGTGGAAGCTTCTGTAGGAAACTGCTAGAAGTCACTCCCCTTTGTTTAGTGGACTAGAT
>JAAGAY010135575.1:0-19851 GCA_011801015.1 Ardeotis arabs | reverse complement strand
AGGAATGTCCCTGTCACACACACGTCCCCAAACGGCTTTAATAAATGACAGCCTTCACCTCCGAATCCCTACACGGAGAACAGAACTCTGCCATCCCTGCCAGACAGATGAGGAGACCGCGGGGAGGCTGAGGGCTGGGGGGGTTCCAAGTCCCTGCTATTTTGGAGTGTGCCAGCTTAAGAAGTCAAGATCTGACTGTTCAAAGAGCGAAGAGGAAGGAAAATAGGTTCAGCACGGAAATCGGAGCAAACGAGATTTTAGGATCATGGCTGAAGATCGAGCAGATGCCACGCTGCAGAACGGGCTGCTGTTCCCCGTTGCACCATCACGCTGCTCACATTTTGAAGTTTTAGGGATGGGCACACTAGATTTTAATAAAGAAACTACCACAGGCATTCTTGAAACCAGCTTTTTAAGATTTCAGCTCCCACAAACAGAGGTCAGATTTTCAAAAGGGCTCCCTCTGCGTCAGCTGGGCAAGAACTTGATAGCGAGGTAGCTACGATCCCAAGAGTCAGGATGTGTTCATCAAAAGATGCTGGAATGTTTCTAGGAGGGAAAATATGTTTTAAACACCTTCCCTCCCCATCTTCCTCCTGATGAAGGGACTTCTGAAAACAGAACATACAGAAGACTTTGGTCACCTCTAGAAGGTTTAATGAGGATTAAACACTACAGTGAAAGAAGTCAGAAAGAGATCACACCTGGCACATCCAGAACGCACGGGTGTGCGTTTAATGGCTGCATGTAAGACAATCACATGCAGAGAAAATGAGTAATCCGTTCCTCAACCCAAAGCGCACGACAGAGACCACGAAGGGAGCAGTGTTCCCAAGAACTCATTCGCTCAGGAAGCCTTTCCCTAAAAAATGTACAAAGTTCCTTCTCAAAACTACGCTCCTTGGGACAGAGCAGGAGAGCTGCACCCTGCCCTGCCGCAGCCTCCCTGCCGCGGTGCAACGACCTGCGGGAGGAAGAAAGGAGCCGAGCGGCCACCAAACAAGCAGCACAACGACGAGGGGAAACAAAACTCATCAAGCTGGCCATGCTTACACTGCCCAATTAGCAAGCAGGTCTGTGAACAACTGGGTCACCTTCAGTTCACGCCGGCGATGCGCTCTGGCCGCCTTTGCCTGCGCCCTCAGCTCTGTTTCTCTGGAAGTGCTCGTTCATTACGTGCTACGCATAACGCGGAAAGGAGAACAGCCCACAGATAATTGGATTGCAATCCATTAGCTGCCAGCCAGAGGGGAACTTCTTTCCATGGATTTCTCCTACCCATGCCCACACGTTTCAAAGTTCATTGTTTTAAGTGTCACGCTGTAGAACAAACGACTTCGAAGGTTAAAGACCTATTGAAATTTTCTGAGTGCGTGTTTCACAGCTGTTCCCTTCTCCAGGCTGCTGGCGAAAAGAACTGCTTGAGTCCCAGCGGTAACCAGCAGATCACATCTGGATAATCGTCTTCCAGTTAAACAGACAGCAGCCAAAATACATTTGCAGTTAAACACCATGAATTTTTAGATCTTACTTCTCTGTACATGTGTAGCCATTCCTGCCATCCTATTCTCTGCTCAGGACAAAATGAACAGACTCCATTACCAAAGACAGATAGTCTATTGCTAAAACCAGACATTGGGCCAGATCCTCAGCTGCACCCAGCTGGGATCAGAAAGGGAGGAGGGAAATGGCGACCGAAGACGAGCCAGTAACAGCTCATCAATCCTGGAACTGGTTCCATGCCAATCCCAGCATCGCTCGGAGAAGGCTATGGGCTGCTCCAAGTTACGCCAGCTGGCTACAGCCCCGAGGGGGCCATCTGCCAACGGGGCTTGTTGAAGCACAGCGTGTGCCGGCTAGGAGACTTTCCCACTCTTCAAGGATTGTTGGAGAGGGTGGCACGGAGTCACGGAGGTCAGAAAGTCCCAAACTCCCAACTTCAAAGCAAACTCCATCTGGAAATCGCAGCTGTTCTGCGAGGGAACCGAGCTGGAGACTGGGACTGGCGTTTGCATCTGCAGCCACAGCCTTGGTCCTGTTCGTACCAAAGGGCAAATGTGGAAAATATCAAAATCCCACATTTTTTACTCAGAATAACTCCATGATCAAGACTATTCTTGCTGTAGTTCCGAATGCTCACTCTGGCACGACGGTCCTCCCAGGAGAAAGACTAACATACCAAAAAGCTGGAGTAGTCAGGAGTTTGGTTAAGAAACATTCTTTGATCTTTCACAATTAAAAAAAGTTTAATTACTCAAATGCTATTTATAACAGATACAATGGGATGCTGGTTGGAAATGCATTTACATACATTAGATCTTCAAGATAGCCAGAAAGTTGGGATTTTTACTTGCCACACACCATACAAAGGCAAACAATCTGCCAACAGACAACACTAACCAGGCTCAGATGTCTTCATATCTACAGGGATCGCTGCTCATCAGTATGGGTTTTGCTCATAATTATGCAGACAGTATTAAAAGAGAGTAAACCAGACAAATCTCCTTTAAAAATACTGATCTATAAAGGCAGTCATCTCCTTTTGGAATGTCACTACTTTTATATCTCACACCTATACCATCTAGTTAGTGCCTAAAAACCCCGTCTCCCATTCAAGGCTGTGGCTATCATGGTAAACTAAATAAAACCAGCTTTCCAAAAGGTTAAGCAGGCAAAACACGGACCATTTACAAGCAGTGTGCACGCAAACCAGTCAGAGCAGGGGAGAGGGAATGAGGGCGACCGTATACACCGCACTGGAAAATCTGGTCACCTTTCTAGGTTGAGTTTTACAGGCAACAAAATACCACTTAAATCAAAGCAAAATACTACCTGGAATTTTCCTAAAGCTGCCAAGACAAGCCACGGACCACAGTTTGGTTTTGCCCCCTGCAGCACAGAGAATGAAGTGTGCTGTTGCCAGAGGGCATTTAGAAATTCACCATTCCAGTACCGAAAAAAGTTGGTGCCCACAGTAAATTTCCCTCCCTCCACACTCAGAGAGTCTCTACCAGAAACACACTCCGGCTGTCCAGTGTGACAGTAAACGCTGTCTCATTTCAAACAGAAATTAAGCTTTACTGAGCCCAGAAATAGCTTTGTTCAGCCAACGAAACTTAATTTCCCCACAATAAAATCTATGTTTAAACCAGGAGAAACAAGTTACTCCGCTAAAATCAAACAGTGTAAATATTTTAAAATATTTTAGTATTTCAAGATGCACAGGAATAAGGGAGGAAAAAAATTCGGTGACAATGTGGAGAGTCAGACTCTGGAAGGTGCTGTAGAGCAGATAACCACTACCCAGATGGTTTCCACAAGGCATACCAGTACTGACCAGTTCCACACTGCAGAATCACCACTCCATCACCAGCCTAGGGAGAGAGCAAGCCCAGATCCTGAGCTGCCCTACGTCAGAGTGACCCCCAAGCAGCCCACCTGCAGCCAGTTTTCCCAACAACATAGCTTTTGGCAGCTGTGGCCAGTGCAGATATTTTTCTGTGTGCCACTGATGCTGGAACCTCTGTGGTTTCCATCCACCAAAGCAGATCTGGACGGCAGCAATTAAAACGCCAGCGTCCTGCCCACATCACGTTCCTTCAGCTGCCAGCACAGAAACTGCATGAGCAATACCAGTGAGCTGTTTAGAGGAGAAATGCTGGTATAGATGTTCCAGCTGAGAACAAATTTGGTTTGCTACATGCCACTGCATCTTAAAGCCACCGTTAAGTTTAGGACTAGTTTAGCACCACAGGGAAGTGCTCTTCTGGATCTATCAGTATCAGTAAGAGCTGTTCAGGAGCCTCCAAGTGTTGCACGCCCTTTTCCTCCCCTTCTCCTGTTTGAATGGGCTCAGCCAGCAGCTCCCCCTCCAACAGGTACTTTATTTCTCAAGGCATCTGCGAGATGCCACAGCTGTTCCTTTCCAAATAAGCCTTAAGTTTGGTTTGTATAGTTCAGATAGAAACTGGAAAACCAGTACGCAAAATCTAGGACAGAAATAGGGCTGTATTTGTTAGAAAAATAGGGGTTTTTTCAGTAGAGACAAAAGTCTGAATCACTTTTCCTCTCTCTCCCCTGCACCCATATACAAAGCTCTCTCAAATGTAAACCGTGTGCCTTTCTATAAGCTCAGTTTAACATTTGTGACCTTTGATTCCCCAAAACTGTCTCCAGTATCGCCCTGGCATTATTCATATTAAATTTTTTCAATTCCCTTGATTGTCCTGTTAACAATTAACTGATGCCAAAAGAAGCAGTTTCTGGTTTATGCTATAAAAGCATGAAACAGTCTGTAAAGCAGCCGATTCTGCAGAAAGAAAAGGAAGAGGATAAAAAGCATGCTTTTGGTCTTGGCTTTTTCTTTCTTCTTTCTAAAGACCAAGCAGGTAAGAAAGGCGGTAAAACGAAAGGGTTACTCACAGTATGTTTGTCTGGGGTGGGATATCGGGGATGGTTTCCAACATCAGATGCATGCATCTCACCGTCGTCCTGAAGCACAGGCAGCGGCTAGGGCAGGAGCAGGAGAAACCGGGCAAGAGGAGAAAGCACAAAAAGCCTCGAAGAGCTGAAGATGTGCTCAGCATGGTGTTCGCTGGAGTGTATTTGCCTCAATTCTGAACTGCAGGGAGCTGACAAAAAAAAAAAAAAATTTCCCAGCCCTGAGGTCCAGGAGGAGGGGACTCATCAGCATGTGTTTGCAATTAAATTAAGGCAGTTTGACAGTCCAACCGCCCACCCTCTTTGCCATTATGTACATCACCGAAGATCAGACTGTTCCCACCCCTCTTTAACTGTGGTGCTGAAATACAAACTCTTAATTTTGATTTATTTTTGCCTCGTTTCTTATTTTGAACAGCAAGTTAACTCCTCACCTTCTCCTCAGGCATTTCTCTGGAAGCAAGCGGCATGCACCTCTGTGGACAACGACCAAAAAATGACCCTGTGCTTCCAGGGCTGAGCCAAGTCACAGATGGCCCAGGGTCAAGTTTTTTTACATCAAAATGTTTGCATTAGCACACTCTCTGCAAACTAGGGATAGCATCTTATCTAACAGCCTGTCAAACGGATCAGGCAGTAAGACTTTTAGGATAGAGACTCTCTTACTACATGTAGTTAGAACATCCAGCAAAAATACGCTTCCCACCAGTGACAGCAGGGTAGAATGCTATAGATAAGTGATTTTAAGAGGGAGATCAGTAACAGATATCCTGTTTTTTTTTCCCCCTGCAAATAAAGAGGGAAAAAAAACCTGATCATATGCATTCTGTACAGTTTCTTATGCAGAGTAAAAGCTGATTCATTTCAAAGACCTTTCAGCTAGTACAATTTCTTTCTACAAGGATGTCATTTGGAGAAACCGCAGGATTTTGGAGAAATTAAGGCAACTGAGGGGTGAAAAGGGAAAGAAACAATGAAATCAACTGAGCTGGAACTGTAGGAAATGCAGACCTCAATTTGTTTTTCCCATTGTATGATAAAAATTGAGATGCAAAAGGGAGGACTTGTTTCCAGCTGAATTAATCACCTTTTACTGCTATAAAGCAGCTTAGAGTGAAAATAGCTTGTCTTTAGGTGTTAAGTTATTACTATACAAGATGCTAAATGTGTGGGCTCAGCACGAGTGCGAGGCACTAATGCTCATTAGGATATAAAGGTACAAGAATTCCCAAACACAGCACCATTTCACATACCTGGAAGATCAAATGGAAGTTTCCCATCAACCTGCAGGTCTGCTTTATACTGTAAACCACGATATAATGAAGGTGACAAAGCCATACTTAAAAAGAGTGACATTTAAAACTCCCTGATTCTTTTCTCCCTTCAGATTCTTTGTCACTTGAGCATTTAGGGAGAAGGTGCTGGGTTTGGGGTTTCACTTACGAATTTCATGTCGTAGATGGTAAAAGCTGTATTTTCTTCCAGCTACAAAAAGAGCATTACACCGCAGGTCTTCCTGCGTCTAGTCCTCAGGAATCTATTGTTTGCTTGCTCCGACGTCCCTTTGAAACCCAAGCGAGTTCGCCGAACTCCTCCCCGCTCCCCCGGTGGACCCACCTCATGGTTTTGAGCAGAGTGTCCTCTAGTGGCCACCCAACCCCAGAACAGGTTGTAAAAAGCTAAATGATTTGCTTCAGCCTTTACATAACAATTAGCTGCTGAGAGCAGCAGGTGAACGACAGCTTTTAACTCCAATTTGAGAGGCTAAGTGCAGAAGAGCATCCTTCATGTGCATCAGAAAAGACAACGCAGGTCACGTCAGCAAAGTCTTCAAGACTTAAGTTGCACATTCTTCCTGAATGACTTGAATGCAAAAAGGCAAGTTCTGCACAACCTATACGTTTACTTAGCAGCAGATCTTCACTTGAACTTGAAACACACCTCTTCCACCCTGCTTATCTCCCCCTCATGACAAATGAGGTGTTAGGAAATACCAGCCATCACGGTTCCCTTACTCTTGCGTTAATTTATCTTATTTTCCATCAACAAGACAAATTGGTTCTTGTTCAGAGCTGCACGCTCCTTTTTAAACACAAGTTAACTCTGAAGCAGCAGGAACGAAAGTTCACACTTGTGTCCCATGCTCAGGCATTTCCAGCCTCTGCTACACAGACTTTTTTTACACCAGTCGAATGCAAGGAAGTCTGGGTTTGTTTTTCAGATGCGGGGGTTTTTTCCCCCCTCATCCTTCTTTCCTTTATTTTTAACTATCACGTCTGCCCCAGTAGAAAGATTTCACAGGAGCAGGTCCCCTGAAGAGCTCATCACTGCTTCCCAGGGAACTCTGATGTTGTACATTTTACTATGAAGTGCACATAAATATTATCTGACAAATTTCCTTTACTCGATAACATTTATAAGACAAATCCATAGCTTTCCAAAGCAGAAAAGGAGTTGGTTTTTTTTTAGCAAGCATCACATGAAGGAAAACAAACACTGAACTAGTCTCATGTTATAGTGGTTAAAGGACACCTATCATACACAGGAAGAAACACAGACTACAGGTAATTATCCTGTGGAATGAACACTAACAGATACATTTAATTAGCAACAGCTGTATTTGCCGTTATGATCAGTTTCCTACTACAGCTGAAGTCAAAATATTATTCTCAATACTGGTGAAACGGAAGCCTTCAACAGCAGCTCTTAAAACCCTGCAGTGATTGAGCACTGAAACAGAGCACAGGAGACAAGAGGGGAGCTGCAGCTCAGAACGCACCAGGCAAGCTCCTGACGTGTTTGGTTTAGGCAATTCCTTGAAGCACAGAAATGGCCTGAATCTCTGGGTAGCTGTTGCCCCTAGGTCTAACAGCCAGGTAAGTGAATCCACTCCGTAACCGTTCCGATGTTAAATCTGCACCACTGCCGTGTGCGCCAATTCCAAAATACACCTTGCACAACTCCATTCCTTAGAGGTTTAGAAATATCAGCTGGGCAGGTTTCTTTTGAAAGGTTATTTTCTGAGGAGTTCATCTAAAACTATGCACCTGCACCATATTATAAGTGCTTTTTCTAGTGTCTTAACCCTCAATTATGGAAATAAGTACTTACCTACAACGTATTCTAACCACAACATGATGCAAAGCCATGTTAAGAAGGCTAAAAAGTCTTTACTGAGTTTATTGATACAGAAACACTTATTAACAAAGTTTAAATTGCGTAACGCTTCCGCATGCCGCAGGCCAACTTAACTCTACTTTCTACACATAGACTTTTCATCTCACACGCTAATTCTTAAAGCAGCTTGAAGTTAATTTCCTTTTGCAAATTCACTGCAGTATCGAAACCTAAAAGGAGTCACATATAATTAGAGTGAGGATTACTTAGAGCACAACAGGAAACAGTCAAAGCAGGTAAAATTCCTGGACAGCTTACAGACTACACAAAACCAGTTACGCCACAATTCCTCTCAGAAATGCATACAAAACTACAGTGCAAATGCTTGTGCACAGGGAAAGCATATTTACAGTTCCACTTCATTTACAGGCTATAAGCAATACTATTTCACAATTATGTTACACGTAAAATTCCTAGTATTGGTTGGTTTGGATCTGTGGTTTTTTGGACAAGGGGACAATTTGACAACCCAGAACATAAATTTCCTGTATATATATTTATTTATTCAACCTCATCTAGGAAAAATAGCAGTCTTTTATGCATCTTATAGAAAGCTACAAAAATCTAGCAAATGTAAAAAAAGGCAAATCTGGTGAAAAATCTGACAAAATAGCTTTTACAGCTGGGGGTAGGATGGGGATAAAACCAAACAGGGATAAATGAAAGACAGTTCTCCCTCAACAGGTCAGCTTTAACAGAATCTCAGCACAGTTTACTAATACAAACCTGAAATTTAATGCCATTTTTAAAGCAATTTTTTAAAATAAGTTTTCTAATTAACAAACTGAAGGATGACCTGGCAGCCAAAAGTAGGTGGCACGCTGTTCTACGTGGATTTATGGAAACTGTGCCACAATACAGAAAGGCACACACCTGGTACAACAGCGATTCAGCAGAAATGCCTAACAAATCCAGAGGCGACCGCCTTTGGGGAAGCACAGAGAAATACTCATGTAGATTCTATTAAGCCTCCATTTACCTCCACATTCAGGATTTTAATTTATAGAAATAAATTAATTGTATTTGCTAGAATTACAAGATGGGTACTTGTATGTTTACAGGAAACTATCAGCTCAGCAGCCACAGAACTGCCCCACTTGAAATAAAGAAATAAAAATCTAAGGGAGCAAAATACCTTGGGGTACCATTTAGGCCAGAAGTGGAGACTTAGGAAACCAGAGGCAAAAGACAGCCCATGACTGTGCACCAGCGGCCTCGTGACATGGTATTATCAGATAATATTCTCAAAGATACAGAACAAGCTTATTAAGCAAGGAAGAGGTCTCCACCTCTGGCTTAGATGTACAAGAGGTACCATTTATTTTCAAAGCCGCACAGAACTTTGAAACACTGTTTATCACGAAGCAAGGTGTGCAACTCGGGACCACTAACCGAAAACACAGCGTATTTTTGGCAACAGTCTTCATTCATTCCTCCTCAGAAAATGAGGAGACAGCGCAAAAAGAAAAGATACCAAAGTGATACCAACTTAAATGCTTCTGACAGGGCAATGCCTTAACACAGCTTCGTTACCTACTGAGAGGCCCTCCAGTTTTAGGAGTGTTTCACATCAATACAAGCTCAAGGGTTTATTTCCAGCTGTTACCAGTTTAGATTTTTCAAACAGGCTGAAGCAAGTAAACTTCCCCTTCTAAACACGGTATCTCCTTCCATCACCATTACAGGAAGACCTGGGAATAAAAATTAGAGCTCACATCCACAGAACTGCAGTCCTTCTGTATGAGGCTGTTAAAATATCTACTTAATCGTTGCAGGAATAAAATAACCTACCAGGTTGACCAACTTCATTCCACCTACCGTACGCGGACTGTGTATGCACAAGTTGTACTCTAGCCACCTCACTACAGCAGGGGCACACACAGGAACACCTAAGAACTGCATCGATTTGGCTTTTGGGAGTGTCTTCAGGTTCTACACACCCTCCACAAAACGACCTTTGGCTGATTTACCAGGACACAAGCCGCTCCGCTCAGGCTAGCGCTCTGCACTTCACTCTGTTCAGCCCAGCAGACGTAAGCCATCGCACACAACAGCAAAATCCGCTCATTCCGCTTTCACGCTCAGTGTTCACAAACTCACTGCTACGCATCTCCTCTCTACCCTCTCCCCCATTCAGAATGGCTACGCAAACATTTCCAGAGACAACAGTCACAACCCTGACTACCCTAGCATCTGTCAAAGCAATCAGCTTTGCAATTCCTCACTTGCCTCCATTGCTTTAAAGGAAAAAAAAAAACCAAAACCCAACAACTTTGCATCTCTCAGACTAATTCATTAGAATAGGTGTTTCCCATTAAAAAACCCCTAATATTCTGTAACTCATTTTTACCTTTTACTGAAAAGTTATATATAGTTTAGAAGCAAAACTGAGACCAACCAAAGAGGAGCTGATGCTTTCCTTCTCATTCAAAACCTGGATGCCACCAGGGTAATGCCAAGAATTCTTTCCTTTCTGTAGAAGTTGTGCTTTTTCAGACTACTGGAAGAAACAAGATTTGCCAGGTCAGTGTTTACTAATAGTCTTCACCCTCCGTTAAACACACGCCATGATAAACACACGGCAGGTTTAGCAGGAGAGAGCACAGACAGCAGAGGTCTTTGGGGAACTGCTTAAGAATATTTAAAAACTGCAACTCCGTAGAGCAGCCACGAGATTTTTAGAATATCTCCATGCAGTTAGTTTCAGGGAATTAAATCCTTCTTTCCATAAGCAGCTGAGCATTACACCAACTTGCTTCCTAAGGAATCCCTGCTGTAGGATAAAACTATAGCACACAACTGAGAAGAAAAAACTTTAAAAAGCTATAATGTTTAAGGATACAGCAGCCATATTCCCCAGCTAGCCTACTGCCTTGGGTGGTAACATTAGCAGGCAAGCAAGTGGTACACATTTGTCAAGCCCTAAGTAGTACTTTATTTTCTGCCTACTTCCCACTTTCTAGAAGAAGGAAATTACTTTTCCCTGTAATAAAGCAGGTAATATTTCAAGGGATCTGGCAAAGGCAGACTCAAGACCTTTTCTCTCAAAAAGTTTACAGGGGGATCTGGCTTTAGTTCAGAGGGTTTAGTTTCCTCCTCTTCTCGTCTCTCATCCTCGGTATCCTCACTGTTGTTGTTATCATCTGAGGGGTTGGAGATACGACTAGCGAAGACCTCTTTGTCCAAGAAAACAATAGTTTCCATGCGATGGCGACGCACACGTCTTCGTTTAAATCTTGGGGGGTTCTTCAGGCCATTTCCATTTTTGCTCATTGTTTCTTGATGTATAATTTTTTTAATGGTTCCTCGGATGGCTATGCGAGCCAGATCCTGGAGGCTGCGAACAGCCACTGGGGCTAAAACAAAATGAAAACCATGAACAGATATGGAGAAACTCCGCTCAAGATTACTCATAGGAAAAGTTGTATTTGGTCAAATTAAATTAGGCCACTTGAATTCCCTGCTGTGATTACAAAAACAGCTCTATTCAACTCCTGTCAACTCACATAAACTGTATTGTAACTTTCCGAACAAAATTTAATTATGCATTTCTCTCATTAACTGAAGAAAAAGAATGGGATGAAAGAAGAGTTTCATATTTTGATGTCAAGTCCTCACCATTATTTTACGATACACACGTCTTAAAGATTATAAGAATGCAGACTTAGTGACTGAAACTGTGACTGTTTAATAACTTAGAAAAAGATATTTTCCTACTGTAGATAACTAGACTTGAAGTCTATTTAATTCTTCCATAAAATGATTTTTCTATTGTGAAGTTACTTCAGCTTTGCCACGTGCTTCACTTATAAAACATGAGTACTATTTACACTCTTCAAAAACTGCTTCAGACTTAGTGGGTGAAGACAGGCTGGAAACCAGTTGGTAAAAGTAATTATAGAAGCATACAATAAGTTATTGTATTAAACTACCTCCCACATGAACGGTTTGTAAGCCTGTCCTGTCTTCTGCACTTATTTGCTGCCGGTCCGTAAGTGCACCACGTAACTCACGCAGCACAAAGAAAAAAAAAATGTACTGATGCATACACATCCATGTACTAAAATGGATTTCAACTGAAACAAACAAAAAACCTTGCCTGTCTCCTACTGATAAGTAAGTATTCCTGCGACCTAAATGAAGGAATCAGAAAAAAACAACCAAACAAAAAAAAAAACCCAATCACGTGATATATATGCAGCTCTCACTACAAAGCCACCATACAAATCACGCTGACATACGCACGCAGTGGACTTTACAGCACTGCACAGACTGCTCACTGAGCTGCTTTTTGTCATGCAACGACACCTTTCCAGAATAAGAACAAAGCCTGACTAATCTCTTTATGGAATATCTCGGTCTTCATGTGTTCTTAAGAGGCCTCTCTACACTGAAGTCTTAATCCAAAGATTGAGGCCACTGCGTACGACCTGCATTTCCAACAGCTAACCAAAAAATGCACAGCTTCTATCCCTCAAGCGTTCCAGGTTCAGGATAATTCCGAATCGCTGGGTGGTGAGGAAGCAAGGTGAAGTTTATAGTCAAACAGCAGGAGAAACCTCCCCCATACTCAAGAACATCTGTACTCACGCAAGTGAACAAGCCTTGATTTTCCTGAGTCTGAGTGGTTAGGCTGAATCAAAGGAGCAAAAGAAACAGCAAGAATCTTCTTGGTCTCCCAGGCAGAAGGACCAATACGAGTTATCTTAGTCAACTACAGAAAAACAAGGAGATTATTGTCCATTGTGTGAACCACAGTAAGATTTTTGAACAGAAAATGAACCAACAACTTTTCAGGACAAGTGGCTGAAGCACTAGAAGCTACAACAGTGCAAGTTAGGGAATAAGGGGCAACACTGGTGTTTTTTCTGAGAAATCCTTACAGGATTAGCCCCAGGTTCACCTCTTGGAACAGAGTATGGGCACTGGCAGCTTGCGTCACCCTACTTTCCCAGTTCCCTCAATTCTGAGCCAGAACAGCTGTGTCTGACCACTGAGAAAACACATCAGTCACCGATGAACGTTCACTCCTGAAGGAAGCCTGCAGATCACTGGATTTCTGTCACAGCTCAGACCTCTCACACCAACCCGCTGCACAGCGGTTTACTGGGAAGAAACTCTGCACTCTGCTCATCTCAGCTACCCTCACAGAGGTGAAAGGCCAGACACCTACACCTCAGCCGTACAAGTCTATTAAAATAAAAAAGTTTTACAACAAAAAGTTAATTTGAATTACAATCCTGAGTTTACACACAGGGCTGTTTCCCACTTTTTACTTCAAAGAATCCATTGACACTTGTAAACAGGGCCAACTTGCACTCTTTCATAAGCCAGACAGGGTGTAAAATTGTGTATCTTGCCATTAAGTACAACACTACATTATAGAACACGAACAAAGCTTTGCTGACATTTTTCTGCAGAACGAACATAAATTTGCATTTAACAAAAAAAAGATAAAAATATGTGAAATACTGGTAGAAATATGAATCTCTGAAATATTATGGAGCATGCAGAGCTCAGTTTCCACTCATAGTGTAAACTGGTGCACTTAATGCTTTCTTCAACATGCTACAAGAAGAGCTATTGCCTAAACCGAGATCAGAGTTAAGGATAACTGAGAGGGAAACACGAGTAGAAAGGCACACTACCTTCTCTTCCAGAGGCATGACAAGAATTCCTCCAACTTTCAACAGGTTCTTCATGTAGTCTTCATGCTCCTTCTGTACTCCAGCACCACAGTAAACACGGTCATACTGAGTACAGTCTGGAGAAATCTCTAAACAATTGCCGATCACAAACGATGGCTCACAAAATTCAAATCTGAAAATGAAGAAGATGTGTCATACAAGAATATTACAATTTATCAAATGAATTATTTTAATGATTCTAAAAAAAAAAAAAATGAAACAATGAAAAAGACTTAAACAGTTTCACTGATTTCTCCTCCTAGATATTATCAGAACAGATCACAGCTAGAAGTCTCAAAACCACAGAACAACGAGGTGAGAATTCAGAGATTAAAATCTCCAAAAGATAAGGATGCATAATTTCATACTTGAGCTGCATACAGCTCTTCAGAACAAGCTATTTTTAGTCACTTGATGCTGACTCAGTCATAATACGCAACTATAAATACTAGACCTGCAATTTCAAATGTTCAAGTCTTTTAAGGACTGCACCAGGGGTTTTCTGGCATTTTCAAAAGCTTTTAAATGGTTTTCAGATGTTGTGGGCAACGATAACCTGACGCTTCAGAAACATGCTTTGCTGCAGCCAGTGGAAGTTTCACCATTAGCTTCAAAAGAAGCGTGATTTCACCCTCCATAAAAATAATTTTTGCCTATAGCATTTCTGATTCAGTTTAGAAGCAACATGAATGGTTCTATGATGCTTTTGGTTTTCTTACATGCTCCAAACCTACATAAGCTTTGAGCCTCACATGTAAGGGCTGATTTTGATAGAAGTTGTACAACGTATCATTCTTCTACTGGTACGTTGAGAGGCAGCTCACTATAGCACCTATTTATTCCTGAACACTTCGGGAAGCTTTCCGCTTTTGCGGAGCGTGCTAGACATTCAGAGCAGCCAGCTAACAGTTCCTGCACACGGTGTTCTAACAGCACAACCCAGCAGACATTTCTCTCAGCAATGCCAATTTTCCAGTCATGTTGATTTCTGAATTCAACTCACTTTTGCTCCACAGCTGTATTTGTCTAGAGAGAGAATAAAAGTTTTCCTTAAAACACCTATTCAAACAATCGCAATCTGAGTCAAAAAATCCCAACAATCTGTGTGTAAGCACCGTCCATGCTGAAAACTTTCGGTCTGCTGCCAACTTCAGGAAAATACAGCCCTCTCATTAGTAGCTCTCCAGTACAGCTGCAATAGCACAAGGCTCAGTAGTTTAAATTCCAGCGTGTAATGAGTTTAATTTTCTTCCTCCCACGAGAGGAGGACTACCAGGTATTCAGAGACTGAACAAACTGTGAGATGGATTCCAAAACACGACAGCTACACCTTTATGGGTGAGGTTACTATTGGCAATGGTTATCTTGCTGGAAAGTTATTACTTGTGACAGCAGCAAAATGGAAGCTCTAAGGAAGGACATAAATCAAATCCCAAGCAGCTTTAGTACCAACTTAATAATCATAAACTACCTTTGTATTTTAAAACATCATTCTTCTCAGGTAAAACACATTAGACCACCACAGAACTCAGTTCAGATTCTTTGGATAGCCATGCATGCACCCAGATCACAAACATTATTATTATTTGCACGTTTCAAGTTGTTCCTTACAAGTGCATTTTAAACTAAGTAACCTTTTTCAGCTTCCTCTAAGCCCTGCAACAGCAGCACTGCTATTAAAAACATTGCAAAAACTTCTGAAGCTCCCCCACAGTACACATCAGCTTTGAAGGTCACACACTGCAGCTCAGCAAGCCTAAGGAGCCAGAATCCTCAGATTACCCTGAATCCAGAGCTGCCACGTGGGAGCAAGAACTGTCGTGACGAAAGACAAATGCACAAAATGAATCCAAGCGGGCATTCTGCTTTCTTACTTGTCAAAGCTGTCACTTGTTTTAATGAAGAAGTCCAATTTCTGCTTCGCATATTCGATCACATCAGAATGAAGCTCCACGCCATGGTTAACACCAAAAGGACCTGCAAATTTAGAACGCTAGGGTAAGGGGAACTGGCAACAGCACAAAATCAAGCAGGATTTAATACAGTTTTGGTTGCTTCCTACAGCAGAATACTCCTTGAGTGTCAGTCAGCGCTCGTGCAGGGTCAGCTATCAGTACTGCAATGGAAGTGCAACCCTGTACCTGCAGCTTCTGTGAGCAAGCGAGGCTGTTTTGCTCAATTGATTTTGAAACATTTGCTCTTAACTACGCAGGAAATTCCTCTGCAGGAGGGAAACATTGATACTACTGCTGTAAAACTGATCACCTGGAAAGAACTCCAATGCAGAACAATAGACTGCATGTTTTAATAAATCCCTTTTAAAAAAAATCTTTGTGTTATTTTTATACCACCTTGCCGATATGCTAAAAATCTTCTCAAAGCAATCAGGAATAATCAACATACATTGCACCTTAAACAACAGCAAAAAGAAATTGGAAAGTACAGAAGCTGTTCAGCACTCACTCAGCTTTTTAATCAGAACTGACTTGGTAACTTTTCCAAAAATTCAAAAGAATTCCAAAGCCCTGGGGTTACATACTGGCATCCTAGGTAACCTCAACAAACCTAGCAGAAAACCACAAACAGGAGGTGGGAGCGAGGCTCCACCCTGACAACAAACATTTCAGCAGTTCAAATTCTTGCCACCCCCACAAAAGGAAAATATGTACCCTGTAGTCATTTGCTATCTGTCCTCGCAGCACAACTGCTGACTGAAGGGCAAACAGCAATTGTGTAACTGCACTTGCGTGCTTTGCTTTGTGCCTACTGCAGACGCGGTCACAAAGTCAGTTCTGAGGCACTAACCGCCTTCCAGAAACTATTCCCACCTGGAAAGAGTCAAAACTGGATCTCAAACATGTTTCAGTGTAAAAACAAGGCACAGAGCAGCTCTAGTCACAGGTTTCTGCGGAGGTGCTCACTCCTAGTTTCAATACGGCACTCCTGCTCCCAAGCTGGGTTCTTGTTTAAGGGGCAACAAACTCCAGTTTGTGTTCAGTCCTGCAGGAATCCACTGCAGCCTCCTGTGCTCACATCACTGCCTGCTCCGAACTGCCACAGAAATCTGGATCCCATCCAGCTCCAGAGAGAAGGCTGCAAGAATCCTGATAAACTGGCTGGTTGGATTGATGCAGTCTTTATTTTCCTAGTACCAGGAACTAGAACTACCTTTTTGTTTCATTACTTGAGGAATGCTTCATTCCCCATTTCAAAACTTTTTATTTAATCTAATTTAAAACAGTTAACGTGATTGAAAAGGTATTTACCCAAGATGAGTCCAACCATAGAACTCAGATAACCAGTGCCACTGCCAAGATTCAAAAATGACAGCCCTGGTTGCAGATCCAAAGCTTCCATCACCTCAGAATAGATGCACGGTGCCGAGAGATGAATATTTCCATGCTTCCATGCCAAGTCCTTGTAGGCATTGTCTTTGAACTCTTCCAGGTAGTAATCTGCTCGATCAATGGCTCGGAACGCCTGCTCTACCAGTTCCGTCCGGATGTATTGTGCCTCCTTCAGGTTATCAATTAATTCATCGTTATCTTCTCCTGCACTCACTGCACCTCCCATCTTCAACGCTTTTCTCGAAGCGCTAAAACTAGAAGGATAACAAAGGAAGGTGAGGAATAGAACATGCACTTCAACACTAAACTGAAGTACTTTGAGACATTTAGGTATTAAGCAGCAGAAAAACATTACCACCAGCACCCCTATCCCCCACCCAAACAATGAAAAACAAAATCCAGCAGATTTGGCATCTAGTACCTGACCCCAGCAGGGGAAAATCACAATAGACCATTTAAATGTGGAATGCCTGTCTTCAAACACGACCAACGTTTCACTCGCAGGTCAGCTTTTCCACTGAACCCTTTTATATAACAGGATTATTCCAGCTCCTGTGCTTCCAGGTCGTTTTTCACTGCAAATGCAACCAGCAGCACCAGCCTGGCTTGCCTGTCAGAACTCTCGCCACGCGCGGACTTTCTGTCTCTAATAGCATCAAGGGGAAATTAAGAGACTAAGACACAGGCAGTAAGAAGTAGAAAAATCTCAAATTGCACATTCAGAGAAAATGTATCGTGAAGCTGAGTTCACAGAAGTTACAAAAACCTCTGACCTAGAGTACAAGCTGCCTTACTTTAGCAAATCCACTCGCACACAGCTCATCTTTAGAGCTGGAGGCACTACCGTCAGTCAAACACGTAACATACAGGCAGCAAAAGCAGGGAGAATTTCCACTGAAGCCTGTGGAATTTCTTAGGTCCTCTGAAGTCCCAACCGAGCTAAGCCCCAATTTGGAAACTCTTCAGTGACACAGATTTATGAATTATGAACACTTCGGAGTGACCACCTCCAGCAGGTGGTGATCCACCTACCCAGGCTTGTTGGGGTGGGGGAAAGAGAAGCAAGGTCCTTCCTCCACTGCGTTACAGCAAGCAGGGCTACAGGCTTCAGGCAGTAAAATATCTGTAGGTTTTAAAGAAAAAGGTATAGGGTGAGAAGAACATAGAAGAATTTATCACTCAAAATTAATCTAGCTTTTCTTCCCTACCTATATCTTAGAAAAACCCAAAAACCTTCTCGGAAAACATTGTTTTTTCTTTTTAATGCATCTCTTTACCATGCCTTTCTCCGCTCACAATAACCACAGAAGCAGCGGCTTTAGAGTTCATTGCTGGGACAAAAAGATCTCCCTACAGCTAAATCGTTGGGGTTTATTCGTTACATTCACCGAGAGCAAATTATACCCTTTCCGTTTCAGAGGAAACAAAGAAAAGCTACAGGAGCCTAAGGAAATTTCACAGTTACTCAGAGAACACACCATCCTGGCTACCCGCAGAGACGCACAAGCCAGGATGTACTCAGGCAAGGAACTCGAGCCAGTTTTTAAGACATTCACGTCTCAAACACATCCATCCAGTTTCAGGCCATTAATAACATTTTTAAAAATGCCACCCCTCTCCTTTCTACAGCTATTCTTTCCTTTTCTCCACGTGAAAGCGATTGTGTTCTGTTACTTCACAGTGGAAACACATCAAGCTGAAGGCTTAGGTGGGTTCAGCAGCCAATTTTATTGGTTTTTTTTTTTTCTCTCTTCCTCTTACACACAGTAACTCATTGCCTCTGCACACACACGGCTGCTCATATCTTTGGTCAGCATGCTTTATACAACATCCTGCACTAAAATACTGTCTTCTGGGAGGGTGCTGATTCCCTTGACTTTCTTTTGTCTATTTTGTTCTTAGGCTTGCTTCTTTCTTCCACTTCAAGGTGTTTTTGCTATTAAAAAATCTACATTTTTAGATTTAAAGTATGAATACAAAGTTGTGGCTTTCACAGTGTTCTGCTTTGGATCCCCAACAAATTCCTTCTGAGGCACACAAGCCCCACCGGGACAACTGGTCCAACCTGGTTTCAGCTCAGTTATATGACGAGCAAATTATTTTTCCATGCTTTACAATACGGAAGACATTTTTCAAATGAGATCAAGGAATATCCAAGTTGTGACAGGTGTCAGTTACTTCTGAAGTTATTACTTTTACTGGACTCTAGCTTACCTCTCATAAAATGCATGTTTTATATGCAGAACAGAGAACTCTGACACTTAAATTCCTTTTCAGATAGTTCCACATCCTTAACCTTGTTTCCCTTCTCCTATTGAAAGGGGGAACCAACACCACGAGCAGGGCTTATTTTTAACAAACTTTTCAAAACAACACGCTCTTCCTCCACAATTACCACAGTTGCACTTTCCAGGCTTCTAGGTAAAGCACAGATTTCCACAAATCTGAGCAAGCACAAAGTTCACCTTGCAAAAATTGCGATCGTTAGCAGATCACAACACAGGTATCAAACCAAGCAGCCTTTTAATGTTGAAATATCCCTTCAACTGCATGTCGCCATCTTCCCCTTTAAGAAAAAAAAAAAACAAAACAAAACCAAACGAGCCTGACGTGAGAAGCTGCATTCAGAGGCCTGAAACACAACACTGGAATTAACGCGATTCCTCACAACGCAAACACCAGCAGAGGCACAGGGGAAGACTCAAACAATACACAAGGCACAAAAATGCAATTCTTCTCCCCGGCAGATTTCCAGGGTAACCCCTGCTATGACATAATGCACTCTAGAAGGTAAAACAAAGGTGTGGATGTCTACCGAGAAAAAAAAAAACACCTCAAAACGTTAACAGTTGGCACAGCTTTCAATCCGAGCCCTTCTAACTCTCTCAATAAACAAATTTAAAAGCCCCACGCCGCACAGCTCAGTCGCTACCTGCGTTGTCAGCCTGCTGCCGAGGAAACTGATGGAGCTGTGGGAGTGCGAGGGAGGTCTAGGAAACCCCGGTGTCGATATCCTCCCCCCTCGCTCCCCGCTTTAACGGCATTTGGGTGGCCCCGCTCCCCCTAGCCGTGCCCAGAGCCCCCGTGCGGGAGCCCAGGCCCTGCCGGGGAGGCGGTGTCGGGGCGGGGGAGAGGCCATGCGAAGGGCCGGGGCAAGGCAGGGGGTTGGGGGGGGCAGCGGCCTGCGGAGGCCGGGGCTG
>JAAGAY010135574.1:0-35508 GCA_011801015.1 Ardeotis arabs | reverse complement strand
CATCTCCCCACAGAACAGGGAGCGTGAAGCCTTGGTAGGGCGGAAGCAAGAAGAGGAACTCTCTGTTTAAAATGGAAAATATTTAATGGTCCCTTCTCGTAAGGCCAGGTCCTGCTGGAGGTCACTACGCAAACCCTTACCGCGGCCTTACAGCTTACATGGAGCTGTTGGAGAGGGTCCAGAGGAGGCCACGAAGAGGATCAGAGGGCTGGAGCAGCTCTGCTGTGAGGCCAGGCTGAGAGAGCTGGGGCTGTGCAGCCTGGAGAAGAGGAGGCTCCGGGGAGACCTTATAGCGGCCTCCCAGTGCCTAAAGGGGGCTGCAGGAAAGGTGGGGAGAGACTCTTCAGCAGGGCCTGGTGTGACAGGACGAGGGGTCATGGTTTTAAAATACAGGGAGATAGATTTAGATTGGATATTAGGAAGAAAATTTTTACACTGAGGGTGGTGGCACACTGGCCCAGGTTGCCCAGAGAGGTGGTGGATGCCCCATCCCTGGAAACATTCCAGGCCAGGTTGGACGGGGCTCTGAGCAACCTGATCCGGTTGGAGATGTCCCTGCTTCTGGCAGGGGGTTGGACTGGGTGGGCTTGAAAGGTCCCTTCCCACCCAAACCATCCTGTGATTCTATAAGTGGCAAGACCCTCCCTGTCCAGTACCCCAAGGATACCCAGGAGAGACATTTTTTTTTTACAGGGCATCCCCAAGCTGCTTCTCTTTAAAAAGAAAAACAAAACAAAACAAAACAAAACATTAGGAGTGCGCTCATACCGTCCCAGCCGTCAGCCGCTAAACGAGCTCTGATACTGTCACAGGGCGAGCGCCCGCTGCAGCGCTACCAACGTGGCTAATCCTCAGGAACCGGTAAAAATAAACCAAAAACGCGTCCAGCACTGCGAGCCCTTGGCTCTGCCGTTTTCCAGAAACCCAAGGGTTGCTACCAGCTGAGCCAAGGCAGCATTTCTAGTAATTTCCTCCAATTAGGAGCTTTTTCCTTTACTTCATTTGCACCACTTTCTGCAGAGAGAGCTTTACCGCACGGCCAAACACCTTCTCGAAACGCCAACCGCCTGCCCAAGCTGGGCTTCAAGAAACTCAGTGCTTTCTAGTAAAACCTGAATACGGGAAAAACCTCGAGCTTTCCTTTCACTTTGCCCCTTCTGATTTCCTGGGGGACTTTGCCGTACGAAAAGACACCGCAGAGCCTTTTGCTTGTCCAAAATCCTCCAAAAATCCGCAGCACGGGGTCGACCGCTGGGCTGAAAAACGTGTCCTCAAAAGCTTTCTTGTTTGGCTGGTTTCCTTGTCTTTTTTTTTTTTTTCTTTTTCTTTTTTTTTCAGCAGCTTTTTATTTCGCAGCAAATAAAAGCCAGGCGTGAGAGCTCGACTTTCCTGGCAGCCTGCTCAGGGTGTGAAGCTGGCAGGTAACCACACGCTGCTGGGCTGCGCTGGAAAAAAAACCGTCCCCTGTCCCACTTCTGAACCAATTCAAAGCTGAAATCCTTAATCCTCCCTCTTCTAATCCTCCAGACAGGAGAAAACAAGTTTTTCTACGAAACAGCTTAAAAGCAAAAAAAAAATAAAATAAAAAAAAAAAAATCATGAAACCCACCGTTGGGAAGCGGAGAGATCCACACCCCTGGGAGCAGCTGGGTTTCTTACAGCTTGTTGCCATGGTGACAGGGAGATGCTGCTTCTCCGGGAAACAGCATCTAAAATAACACCGCACCGGGGGACAGCGGGGGGGATTTCAGAATCATGGCTGGAAATCGCCCCTGTAAGTCCAAATATCACCCTAAATACAGGACTCCACCAGGACAAAAGCTGCTGTTTCATACCGCTGCAAAACTGGGTTTGCATTCTCTGGGGTTTTTTTGGGGGGATAGACTTAAGCTTGCTGAGCCCAGCTTTAATGTTAACAGAGCACAAAAGTCCTGCAAAGTTCTTTAAAAATGTATGAAAATCCTCCTTCTCGGAGGAGCCATGCGGATCCTGCTCTGTTCCACCTTCACTGGGCACCTTCTAAGCCAAGGCTGCGTCGCTGAGACACAGCAGGCTTTGACCCAAAATCCCACGGGAGAGCAGAAATCTCTCTGTCCTGACTCCTCTTTTTATTTATCACCCCACTTCCCCACACATCGAGCAGCCACCCCTTCATCTTAACTCACGCTATCATCAAACGGCAGCAACGATAAAAAGTTATTTCCATGAGCCTAGAGTTGTTTTGGAAGGAGGAAATCACCAGGATAAAAACCAAAGACCCCAGAGAGGCGGTGTTGGTGGCTGAGAATGTCGGCCGGAGCAGACTGCGTGTGCTGCCAGAGCAGGGGGTGGGTGGGCATGGGCGCGATGTGGGGGCTCCTCATGTCACTGGAAGGGACGGTGGCGTGGCACGGAGCACCCACCTGCCAGCGCAGAGAAGTCCTTGAACTTCCAGAGAAGCTCAGGAACAGCTCCGTTACGGGATGGGAATACTACAGAGGTCAAGCAGTCCATTAAAAAAAATTAAAATTAAATAAATAAAATTAAAAGCTTGCTGGATGCTTTGAGGAGTTCACTCTTTGTACGTTCACCCTGCACCCAGCCCGGTGATGCCGGAGCTTGCTCGGTGGTCCACATCCCTCTGCTGGGATTTGGGACCCCCAAACCTGGGGTACGGTCCGCTCAGGCACCCAAGGAATGAGAAATCGTGTATCGGTCAGCGAGCCCAGTCGTTGAGAAGCCAGCCCACTCTTTGCTGCGTATTTCTGTCGCTGAAAGAAGGAGCTACTCCCCATCCTGGTACGCACCTGGAGATGAGCCAGGGAAGGGAGTTTGCAAAGGAAAAGATTCAATTATTTAATTCAGGTCTTTAATAGTCTGAAAAAGAACAGGGGCTGCCAAATCAAACAGAATTAAAGCACTGGCACAAAGGGGAGGGGAAAAATTTAGGTGAACTTTTGATTTAAACGCTGGTTGCAAGCCTCTCCCTTGAGATACCTTTCATTTAAGGCTTTCATTGTCTCAGCAAGCAGGGACAACACCGACAGCGCTCACATGTTGGGGTTTTTGGGTTTGCCCCCTTGCTGGCACAGGACACCACAACCCTTGCTTGCACTACTGGTGGAGGATCAGGCTCTTGTGTACAGAGAGGGGACAAAAAGAGAAGGAAAAGAGCAAAAAAGCAAGATTTCTAAGTCCAGGTTGACCTAAGCACACGGCTTCTCCTCCATGTGGCTCTGCACCTCCCCCGAGACCCATGCAGGCGGCCGTCGCGCTCTGGGCAGAAGAGGATGCTCTTCTCCCCTGGTCGGTCCTGAGGCTTTTGGAGAGGTGAAAAAAAAATCCCTGCCTTCTGCTTTGCCACCCTCCACCATCCCCGTGCATGGCAGCAACATCCCATCCTTGCATCCCTCACCAAAGCGTTTTGCCTTTTCTTCCAGCAAAGCCAAGGAGCTTTCTGAAGAACTTCAGCCTGAGCTGAGCTCAGGTGGAGCCAAGCCACTGGAAGAAGCAGAGATGTGACCTGGTTTAACACGAAAGCCCCAGAACAGCGTTTTTTTTTATAAGCCTTCCATGGGTTCGTAGGAAAACAGGAAGAAAAGGCAGAGAGGACAGACAGCAGGGCCTGGGCCAGTGCCAAGGACTGCTAGCATGGACCACACGTTCCTCCAGCCATCTCCAAAACAACTCTGGAAGAACTCAGAGGAACTCTGTCCCAGCAAGGCCATGAGGGTGCTGTGTCACTTGTCCTCATGCCTTGGCATTCCTCAGCATCTCCCTCTGGGCACAGAAAGGACAAGGGCTCTGCTTCTCTTGGGCTAACCTAACCTGCATGTGTGCAGGACCAGGGTATTTTTATTTTTATTTTTTTTATTTTATTTTGCAGCTGGGTTAAATCCATCAGAAGGGTGCAAGCAGCCACTTAGACCACGGGTTTTTGTCCTGCAGGTGGGTTTCTGCAGCAGCTTTGGGGTGCTCCAGTACCGCCCACCCAACACCAACTCCCCCTTTCCCTCCTGAGACAGGAAAGGAAATCGCATACGGCGAGTGAAATGACATCCGACGCCAAAACCAGTCTCATTAACTTTTGCTAATTACTGGAAGGGAGAGTGACACAGGAAAGAGTGTGTATAAGTACTGTATTTTTTTAAAAAAATATATATGGTGTCCTTGTCAGCTATCTCTAGAGTCACTAAGTAATGCAGAAATTAGGTATCTACTTCGTTAGATCCATGATTTCACTATCAACATCAGCCTTTTCTTAATTTTCACATTGCTGCAGGTCTCCCAAGCTTGCACTGCCACAGACACCAGCTAGGAGCTCCTGGGCTAGCAATTCCCCTTGGACCCAGCTCACAGACTCTGAAAATAACGCCCAGCTGACCTGAGCAGCTTAAAAATGCCAGACATCTCCCCGAGCCCCTGCGACCTCGCTGCACCAGTCCTTAAATAACCTCCCATCTGCATCTCTGGGGGCTCGCATCCTCCGGCGACGGGGAGCAGGGCAGAGGTTTCTGGGTCAGCGCAGGAGAAAGGTTGAAAATCCCCTGTGCTCTTGCTTCTGAGCAGTCCTGGAAAGTGCTGGATGGTTTTTAGCCTGCCAAAGAGACTTTGCCTGAATTTTGCCCGAAGTTGCTCGTTTTCATCTGCAGCCTGACATGCAAGAAGCTCTCCCGTTTCAGACGTGATTCTTCAGCGTTTTCTTCTGCCCTTGAACCTCTCACACGATTGCACTGGCACCGAAGCCAGAAAAGTTTAGTCATAGCCTAGGTCCCTCCTGTGCCAAGGAGAAAAGAAATGAAAACAACGGCATTCAAAGCTAGTTGATGGCCTGAAGCCCAGCCCAGAGCTAACAAGCTAAAGAGGCATTTACCCTGTGTTAGCCACACGGTCACCTTCTCTGCCTCAAGGAAATGGAAGTGATCCCTCTCTCCTCACAGCAGCTGACGCTGGAGATCTTGCCTCCCTCTGATCTCCCACCCAAGCCTTGCCATCATCCCTCAGGATGCTGCGCTTCATTCTCTGGCTGTAGCTCCTAAAAAAAAAAAAAAAGACCAAATAAAAAAAAACTTTGGGAAAATCCTCGAGTTACCTTAAAAGTCAAGATTATTAAAGAAAAAAATTGTGTCCTCTTCATTTCACTTATTCCCATGATTTTCAGGGGTTTGGTACTGAAGCTTACCTAGCGACACGCAACGTGTTAATCCACAGACTAACTTCAGTAATCAGAGTCAGATGTGCAGGAATGACTCCACTGATTTCTATTCTTTTTTTTTTTGGAACAAATATCCCTGTTCCCGATCCTCGAACTGAAACTAAGTGGAACAACAATGTGAAAGTGGCCATGGGCTCCCTAGGGACCACGACATCCCTGCCGCTACCGCAGCTGCTTGCCTGCACCCACTCAACCTGGATTAGATCTGCATCTCTTCTGATCTGCTTGTATTTTGCTCACATGGTTTCAAAATAGAGGGGGGTAGATTCAGATTAGATATTAGGAAAAAAATTTTTACACTGAGGGTTGTAGAGCACTGGAACAGGTTGCCCAGAGAGGTGGTGGATGCCCCAATCCCTGGAAACATTCCAGGCCAGGCTGGACAGGGCTCTGAGCAACCTGATCCGGTTGGAGATGTCCCTGCTCCTTGCAGGGGGGTTGGACTGGGTGGGCTTTGAAGGTCCCTTCCAACCCAAACCATTCTGTGATTCTATGATCATGCAAGAGAATGATGAAGCTCGGTGACTTCCTAACTAGCTCTGGTTTAGTTGCACAGCCACACCTGACATCCCAGTGGGAACACCAGCATGGAAGCGTGACACATAGCTTTGGCTGTGCTGGTGCCAGATTCTGTTCTGAAACTAAGCTATGGAAGGAAGCTGTGGACTGAATGCAGCTTTCCTCAATTCTGTAGAAAAACTGATTTTTGCAGACCTTCTTTGAAGATCTCCAGTGAGCCACGTGGAGGGTCAAACTGTAGGAGACCTAAGAGGTGGGTGATACAAAGCAGACCACAGCAGGGCTGAGAGCTACCAAGTTGAGCTAGATTGCAGGAGAAACCAGTAAAACTCCACATGATGCATCACAAAACAAATTAGTTTCGCCAAAGGGTTCCAGAAAGCCGAGACAAGTCCACAGATACTGTCAAGGAAGCACTGAGGAGAAAATGCACGGTAGAGAAAATTCTGGAGGGGTGAGGGGCTGGGCAAATGAATGTGGAGAGAAGTCAACTGCAAAATAAGAGCTTACATTGGTCAGATGTCTAAATTACAAGGAACTTCACAGGAAGGACAAACAATTCAAGTCCCTATCAATGGATAAAAAATGCTCAGATACATTGGAAGCAACATCAGGACAAACGCCGTCCACAGGCTCTGGCAAGGCAGAGACTGCACGATTGATAGATAGCTGTGGGTAAGACGCTCTGCCAGCTTCAAGGCCATCTGGAAGAAACCAGTGTCCAGAGCTACCGCTAAACAAATACGCTATCTGGCAAAATATCTCATCTGTAAAAGCCTTCACAATACAATTCTGATGCAGTCATCTACAGAAAGAGCACAAGGTAAAAATCTGTGATAGAACACGACCGGCACCTCGGGCTTTGGGTAGGTCAGGTTGCCCAAAGCCTCGGGTGCAAGGCTAAAAATGGTGAGAGGAGTTAAAACTAAAACCAAAAAAGACCTGCAGCTTGTCAGATCTGAGCCAAATAGCGCTGTTCTCCTTCCCTTGAGCATCACAGGGGCTGGCAGCGACAAGGGGCACGCTGCTTCCGCTTGCTAATCTTGCCACCAAGAGCAGTCCTGTGCCAGGAACAACATATGGGGATATTTCCATTTTAGGAAGCGAGCTGTAATTTCACTTCTTTTGGCCGACGTCGGTTTACGCAATCTGACACAGATGATGGACAGAGCCCTTGCACAACACACTCCACTGTCAACAGGACTTCCAATTTTCAGCAGATTCCCCCTCTCCTTTGCACTTGGTGATGGTTGCTTAGAGCGGTTACAAACAGAAAGGCAGATGCAAGGACTGATTTTGGAACAATCTTCACAGTCTGAGTGAACAATTATTGTGGAGATGTGAAATCCTGCTTCGAATCATTTACTAGCTGCTAAGCGACACGGCTTTGTTCTGACCTGCACAACGTATCACCTCAGCAAGCAATCGCGGCGCACAGCGTACAAACATTCCCTCAGCAAAGACAGACACAAAAAAAACCCAGCTAAAGGCTTGGCCCACCTAACATTAGCCCAATAAACCAGCTCCATGGGGCAATGGATCCAGCAGAGCCTTCCATTGCACTGGATTAACTGCCACCCAGGGCTGTCTCAATGCCACCGGTGCCTGGCACACAGAGGTCCCTCTGGAGAGTGGTACCAACAGGACGTGTGACGGCGATGAGACCATGAGAGAAATACCGCTCCCTCTTCCCCTCCATGGGGAAGGAAAGACTGCTGCATCACCAGAAATGGTCCAGCTGAGGATGTGGCTTCCAGGACACTGGGACCACGAAGCAACTGAAGACGTGTCTATCACTTCACATGCTAACGAGCAGGTAGCCATAACGAGCTCCAGAGAGCGTTCAGCCCCAGGACTATAAGGAAGGAAGAATAAAAGGGCTGTAACCTTAAAGATCAGGGCTGTTTTGAGGTAGGACATACACACTTGGCCTGAAACACACAAGACAACCACTTTGCTTTCTCCTTGAACGCACCAACGTGCAGAGCGGAAATATCTGGCGTTCAGCTGGGACAACATACAGCACAGCTGGGGACCCTAGAGGAATCTGAGGCTTTCTGGACCTCTTAGAACATTTCCTTTTTTTTTTCTCCCTTTTCTTTTTTTTCCTAAAAAGTGTTTCTTTTCCCAGGGAGAGATATTAAGTTCATGATGTAATAACTGTGGTGAGGGCTGTACTTTAAGTAAACAGGGATGTGCAGTCACAGAAACATGGAAAATGATGGGAAAAGTACCTCTGTCAAAATTAGCCTCCTCTCAGCATTGTGGAGAATTGTTCTTTAACTCCAAAATGCCTTTAGATACACAAAACACAAACCAAAGTTTGCAAGCTGCCTTCGTAAGCGGCCAAATAATTTGGAGTGGTTATGGTTCAGTGGATCAAATGAGCGTTCAGAAATATGATCTAGTGACCTATGAGTGACTGCACCAACTTCCTCCGAAAAGAGGAATGAAAATAGCACAGCATCCTGCAAGGATCCTAAAAGTGAGATGCCCACCCTAAGCTAGGCACACAGGACTCCACAGCAGATCGAGACAGACACAGGCTGAGTCAGTCTGTCCAAAGAGAGATGGGAGGGATGGATACCTGAGCCAGCCAGTCTGCTGTTCCCTTGGGAAAGCAAACCTCACTTGGCAATTTTTTTTTACATTTTATCCTTTTGCCCCTTTTTTTGCAACATGTCCAGTGTCTTTGGGAGTCTTCTGGAAGAAAGGGCCTCTATCCACACAGCCCATGGGTCATTTAGATGAAAGGGAAGCCCCTTAGTGGTGGGGACGTAACTGGTTCACAGGGATGCTCACAAGTCTGAAAAAGCCGTAGGCGTCTGCAGACAGAGAAATCCACACAGGGGCTGGGAGAGGGCTAGGAACGGTGACCAGTTAGGTCCCCAGCCAAACCAGAGCAAGATTTTTGCTCTGTGAGCCTGATGACCATGTCCATTAGCCAAGGGAGGAATGGGATAAGACTATCACCAGGATGACAGCCATGGAAATTGCTAGCAAAAGGCACAGAGCCAAAGGAGAGGAAAGGAGGGAGAAAGTCCCCACAGAGCACAACCCACATACCATTTTCCCATCAGCAAACGTTCATCGGACACTCAACATGCTGGGGCCAGCTCAGGTTTTCCAATATGCTCTTCTTCATCCTAGAAGAATACCATAGACTTCCCTTAATTCAATCTTCCTTAGCAGAAATCACAAGTTCAGGTTACATGGAAATACTGGGATTGAGATTTCAAGGTACACGTTCCTGAATAACCTTGCTGGAGGCCTGAAAAACCTGCAAGTGGCCTCCACAGGGTCACTTCTGGACACTGGGAGCAGGCAGGAAGTGGCAGGGAGCAGTCAGCATTACAGGAGCGCTCTGGGTTTGTGGCTACATGAAAAAGATCCTTGCCAAGAGATGAGCACATCTCTCCATCGCTGCTGGCGGTCCCCACACCGACGAACAGCTCAAGGTTACTGAACAACAAGAGGTAGAGGGACAAACCACAGAGCTGGGTGGGCCATGTGAAATGAAGTTTTCAGCCACAGTCATCCTTCCTTACCTCCGGTTTCCCATCCTGCTGAAAACAAGCATCAGGAAAGGGCTTCCAGAACGTGCTGCGTTGAGACAGAGTGGGATAGGTCGTTGCTGCAGGGTACAAACAGGTTCCCTTGCGTGCAGCTCTTCTCATCAGCTAAGCCAGGCGCGCATCTTGGTGGCACTGATCTGAAACCAGGACAGAGACAGCTGAAGAGGGGAAGCCAGCCCAGTGGGTCAAGTCCTACCTGCTACGAAATACATGGGCAGACATCCCAAAGGCAGGCAGCAGCTCCTCCAGATAAGAGCCTCCCATTACAAATGATTCTCCTACTGACATGCTAAAACGCTCTCACAACTCTAGAGGACACCAAAGGTGTCCTCTGGTTTGGGGCTTATTTCTTTTGATGGAAAAAGCATATTAAAAAAAATAGGAGTTGTCCCTGGATACATTTGGGAGCACTGGGAAGATGTGGATAAGTGTCTTTATGCAAGCCACTAGCATGAAGTAGCTCTTTCTGGTTCAAAGAGCAATCTCCAAAATTAAAACTGGTGTTTTCCTCAGGATAAAGCAACCTCCAAAATTAAAACTAGTGTTTTCCTCAGGATAAATTCCTCTTGGCTTGGAATAGGAGCTCCAAAGAGACTGAAAGGTCTGTTTACTCACGTCACTCGACCTCTTGTTTCTCCCGAGCTTTATTAAGAGTATCCTGCTTCGATGGATTTGCTTTGAACAGCACATCAAAAGTGTTGCTAGTGTAGGAGTTAGAACTATATTTGGTTGCAGGACCTTGTAACATGACTTTTTTTTTTTTCCTAGAAAGCTCGCAGAATGCTAAAAAAAATAAAAAGCACAAAGAACGGAGCTGGCTTGGCCCAAACATTTGGTAGGTGAGACCTGAATGAAGCAGACCCCTGGCAAGCTGCACGCTGTCGTGATATCTTCACAGAGAGTTTATTCTATGCCTGCAACATGATGAAAGGCTGGAGGCTGGACCATATTTCTCATCTTGTAAACAAAACTCAAGGTGAACCCATTCCGAAGATCTTTTACTTTAGCATTTGCTTTGTGTAGCATCTAACACTTCTGGACAGCCGAGACATCACAAAGCATAAATGTCAGCCTGAAATGTCCCCCAGAATCCTGGATTTCCATGGGAATCTGGAATTTAAACTGGGAAAGCCCGAGGCAGATTTCCTGAAATAAAGAAATAGCTATTTACGAGATGATTAGAACCCTTTGAAATCCCTAAACCCAAACAAATCGCGCTGCAGGGCAGTCTGGCTCCAATCACCCTGTGTGTAAATCTGTCCTAAAGCTCTAGTAGAGTAGCATCCACCAAGTAACACACCCTCTAACTGGTTAGATGGGATTGCAGGCATGTCTCCAGCGCAGTTGCAGTCTCTGCTTCAAGCCAGACTCCACTTCTACTTCAGCATCCCACAAAATATCGCAACCCCTGCCCTTATGTTGCAATCCAGCTGGCCAGTCCTCACCATTTCATCCAGTTTCACCCAGACGGAGTAAAAAAGTTTACCGACAGTGAAATCAGGCTATGCTTTGGATGAACTGGAGTAGAGGCCATGCACGAGGTGCAAAGATGTGCTTAACTACCCAAGTAGGGCCATCAAACCACAATGATCTGTTGGAGCAGTTTGTTACTCCCAAGCTTGGCTTTTGGTCGCAACCAAGGTTGCTCCCAAGTTTGGAGCAATCCCAGTAAGCCACTAACTCTGAGCAAGTTCAGAAAGATGCATTCATTAACCATCAGTCTTGGGATAACTTTTGGAAAATAAGAATTTTGGATGGGATGAAGCTGTTGAAAAAACAATTTTATGCAGGATCATATTGATTGATTTCCTGAGATGCTACAGCTGAAGACACCACAAGTTTCAAGAGAGAGGAAAACTTCTGTTTCCTCAAGGACACAGCAAAGTTTTAAACAGAGTGGTTGCTCCTGAAAGAGCTTTACAAGGTCTCTCACTACAGAAGGTTGGGATCTGGAGAACCATCAACAAGGCAGAATGGGAAACACAAGCACCTACTGGAGCTGCTGGGGGTCCTGGGTTTATAAAGGGACTTCTCTTAGTGAAACGAAGGCATCCTTAGCTCTGCAAGAAGAGTCACACTCAGGCGAGCCGGTAAATTTAATTTTCATTCTTTGGAAAGCCTCAATATTTTTGTATAAGCTGGAATATAAAGATGGAACGAGGGAAATTGAGTAAAAAGCTGCATTGTGGAAATTTATCAGTGAATTGCTTAAAAAACCCCCCAGAAATATCAGTACAGTTTGCTTTAGTAATGTTGTTGGTTTTTTTTTTTTTTCTGGTAACATAAAACCTCTCCTTTTCACTGATGTAGAAAGTTTGTTGCAAAAGCAGTAAAAAGACTTAATATCCTATAAAAATACCTCAGTATACAGCATCCTGAAGTCATATTCTAATAAAAGCATCTCCACCAGAAAGGCACACAAAAATGAAATGTTTTGATAGTGTCAAAAAAAAACTGAGAGGTCAGAGCCTACAAAACCTATGCCAGCCTAGGAAAACTAAGCTCCCTTTCTTGGGAAAGACATTTTTATCACAAGCGTTTTTGCCTCCCACCTGAGTCAGACTCCTGATAACTGATCCTGCCTGTCCCAGAGAAGTCAACAGCTTCCTTGAGACAGATGTTGATGGCCAGTTGCAAAACCACACCAGCAGAGCACGTCACAGCCCACCTCTGAGCACGTCCAGCCGCCCCATGGGCTGGAGATGATTCGTACGCGAGCGCCTGACAGCAGCGTTAAGCGGCCTTGCCCCATCAGAGCGTTTCATGAGGGCTTCGGGGGTGATTAGGTCCATGGGAACCCGTGTGCTCCTGGTAGGGCTCTGCTTCCTGTCTGGAGGCGAGCTCTTCCTAACCTCCAAAACATTCCTCAAAGGGACAGCGTGAGTCTCCTAAACCAGAGTCATTCCGCTGGCATCGGTCAGATTTGCAGAACGCAAACGAAATCCAAGGCAAACCCTTGAGCATTTCGTGGAAAGATTCCCACTGGCTTCAGTAACTTTTCCTTTGTGTTTTTGGGCTCCAGCCCAAAATCCCAAGTTCTCCAGATAAGAGGTGGGTTTGGGTGACAAGATAACACCTCCGAGATCCGTGGCTGCAGGCAGAGGCAGTCCTATCGCCTATCTGAGCGAGGAGCTGGCAGGCACTCCTGCGTGGCACACCAAGAAAGGAGATAAGGCAGACAATGATGTTGGTTTTGCCTTTGTCATGCAAATACAGATCATCTCCCCAAGTGCTCAACAGCTTGAAACAGCTGTGCAGCTTCCTAAGGCAAAACCGCTGGAAGCCACTCCACTGTAATATTTCATAAAATACTACACCCCGCTCTGTTTTCTTGCATATCTATGTATATTATTTGTTTGCCCTACGCATCGTACGCTGCAGAAGTATTTTCTATTTCCTGGCAATCCTGGAAATCATTAATGACCTCAGAGCATAACAGATGGTCTTGCCCTGCTTGTAAAAAAAAAAAAAAAATAAAGCAAAATTTGCAACACCTGTTTAGAGTCCTACAGCCAGCTCTGCTAGTGAGGGCCCAGCGGTCCAGAGGGACCCAGCTGCTCCGCGTGGTCTGAGAGGAAACCTTCAGGGATCTCCCTCTCCTGTGTTTTCTGCAAACGTGCCTGGCTAATCCATGCTGTGCAGCAACTCTGTTCAGACATACGTTGGTGAAGCTGCTGCTTTCTCCTCGGGCAATGGATTTGCGGGAAGTTCTCCCACTGAATTGCTGGAGAATTTTTAAAAGATAGGCTTAAGGTCATGTGGAAAAACCTCTGGCAGAGCAACGATCTGAACTCACTGTCCTGAAAGAAACCCAGCAGCCAGTCCCAGCCCTCCACACGATCTCTCTGCCTGACCCCCAGCACCAGATCTCTCCTGCTGAGGGTGCCAGCAACGCTGGGGGAAACATTTTCCTGCTGGAGAAGAAAGTAAAGGGTGGGGTGAGATTACCCTGACTGCGAGGGAATTGGGGATTATCATCATCAGTGTGGGGTTTCAGACTTTTTTTTGGTCTCTCTCCATTTTCAGCTTTGCAGATGGAGGAGAAACTACAGCTATCACCACTGAAAGTTTTCCCCGGCCTTTTGACTGTTGCCCTGACTCTGACCCCTCTTCCAAGCAGGGATGGGAAGAGAGAGGAGCCAGCAGCTTCGAGCAGAACAGCCGTGCGGCTTCATTAGCTGCAGCCTGACAGCACTCAGAGGGTAAGTGCCTCTCTTTCTCTGTATGACTGATAGAAAACCTGGCTGACAAGGATGCAGTCCCCCTTAGTCCTAACTTCTGGAGCAGATGAGCTCCTTTGCACCTCGTTAAAACTCTTCTTAGAGAGACAGCTCCATTTGAGAAGGCACCTAAAAGCACCCACATTTGACCAATCCTCCACGAAGAACTCAAGGAATTTCACAACAGAGCCAACGTCTGCTCCCTGAGATACAGTCCTGCGAGACAGCAATGCCTGTCAGAGTCGCTGGTTGTTAGGATTGCCATAACATTTTAAGGCCTCACCACAGAGCTTTTACCTCAGGGATGTCACATGTATTCAATCATCTCCTAGTAGCCACCCCCAGTTCTCCCAACAGCTGCACACAGAGGAAAATACCCACAGCCATGACTCAAACAGCAATAACAGTTCAAAGATCCCAAATTCTAATTTTCTCTGTCATTTGGGGCTTTTTCCCAAGCCTGCTGACTGCCTGAAACTCTTCCCACTAACTGAAAAGGTCAAGGATTGGGCAAATGGAATTAGGCAGGGACCAAACAGCATCCATCTGCAAGGTGAACGTCTTGGGGCAGGGTGGACTGGACCACCCTCTCTAAAAGCACTCCCTCTTCAATTTGTTCCTCTCGTGCTGCTCCTTCCACCTCTGGCTCTCGCGAATCGGTCTATGAAGGGAGTCTGTCACCAAACACGCTGAAACCTGCCTGCTTGTACAGGGTGCACACCCGCACCCGTTCCACCGCCGGGGGCCTGAGCCCGCTCCTCCTGCGGAACACAGCTGAGCTCAGGCACAGCCACCCGCTGACACGCTCCTCACCACCATCAAATACAACGGAGTTGACTCACCCTGCTCACTCACCTCCTTGACTTTGAGGAGCAGGCTCTGACTCTGGCGCAGCAGGCAGGTGGTTTGTCCCAGCACCCCTCGAGCTCCCAGGGTCACCTCTGTTTCTGGAAAACCAGCTCCTTTCTTCAAGGCCGAGGATTTCCTAAAAGGGAGGAGCAGAAGAGCAAAGAGGTGAGATTCTGCTTTGGGTTAACTCCATCCATCTGCCTTCTCCAGGCTTTGCAGAGCAGATCCTGGCAGTCCCTACCCTACACCAGGCTCTTTGCTCCCCCTACACCACAGGGTTCTATTCCTGCTCTCCCTCTCCTCCTCAATTTTCAGACCACACTGCACAACCTAGTCCTTCACCATGGCATTCAACTTCTCCAGGAGTTCGGGTCAAAAACAATCTCAGAGAAGGTTTTGGTAGTGGTTTGGTTTTTTGTTTAGGATTTTTTTTGTGTTTCGTTTGCTCCCAATAGGAAAAGCCCTCTCACAGCCTTTCACTCCTGATGGTTATTCTAGCATGGTCCATCAGAAAGCCAACTGAGGGCAGACAGGCGAAAAAGACAAAAGAAAGAAGCTGGATCCAAGTGGCAGGTCCTGCTGGACCCAAGTAGCAGGTCCTGCTGGACCCAAGTAGCAGGTCCTGCTGAGCACGAGGATCTTGCACAAGGAGTTGCGGGGAGGTGAGTTCTTGATTAGAGGGGAGCCTGCCTTTGGCAGTGACACTAAAGACCGTCCTCAGGAGAGGTGATTTCAGCTCCTGGCTCTGCCACGGGCCTCCTGCCTGACTTGGCCACCTCCCGTAATCTTTACCCCTTTCTCCAATATTTATTTTGCTCCATCTTGTCTATATATATCACAAGATTTTGGAGGAAGGTTAGGGTTAGGCAAGTGCTTTCTGGGCTTTGCTGAGCCACGGCTGTGATTTCCCAGATCTGCTGGCTATGATCCTAACGTCTGCCTCGCTGGCAAACTGTAGATGCCCCTTCAGCCCAAAGAGGCTCCTGGCTCTGCTTAGTTCTGTTTTTTTTTTTAAACCAATTAGTTATTACAGACATATTTCAGCTATTAGCACATCATTAATCACCATATCGCAAATACAGCAGCTTTTTTGCTGTTTCAGGCCCCTCTCCAAGTGGCTATTTTAATTGCTAACGACTACTTCGCCTATATTCTTGTGATGTGCTTTCTTGCTGTGTGTTTTCTGATCCAGCCTTCTCCCGCTCACCTCATGAAAAATCTTGTTTTGTCAGAAAAAAAGACAATATGTTTTTATTAGAATGGAATTTTTCTATATCAGGGAAGGGGTTTTTTTTTTTTTTCAGGTCCAGGATAAGTTTCCTAATTAGATCAAAAGAGCAGAGCGCAGAATACACAGTGCTAACCTGAGAAGCAGACGACTAAATTTTGATTAATACATCCAATAAGACAGAGCAGAACTTTAAAGAAGTCTTTCCAGAGTCCGCCAAGGGTTGGGGTCAACTGGGGTATTGATTCTCATGAGTGCCATTCTCATCTGGGAAAAAAACCAAGCCCTTCCAGGAATATTTCCGAGATGGCTATTACGATATTAATTATGATTATGACATATTATGATAAATATAAACTATTCATTTGGTGTTGATTAGCCTTGATTATAACAGTAATAAGCTACTATTGGGACTACTCTGAGCTAAAGGGTGCACCCTCTCTGCAGAGCAGCTATTAGCACTCCTTCAACGGGTGATGACAGCCATCACGCTCAGACTTGGGCAGCAAAGAGAATTAAAGAAGCTGTGAGGAAGAGTTCAGCTCTGTCTTCTCATTCTCTCATCTACGGCTCCTGCTTTGGTTTCACAGAGACAACCTGGTGCAGAGCAGCCACAGCCTAAGGTGTAGACAGGAGGCCTGTTACACAGCTGGTTTTCCCCCACCTGCCTGTTGCATCTCCCCTTTGCGTCACATTCCAAGCAGGATGCTCGGAGCACTGGCCTCAGTTTCTTTATCCCAGCTGAGGGAAGGAAAGAAGAGGACCTTAAGTGTGACCTTACACCAAGCAAATCCCGCATCTTTCTCTTCGGAAAGAGCGATTTGGCTCACCAGTTTTCAAGCAGTTGCTCTCCTCGTTTTTCAGCTTTCTCTTCCACTTCAGTGTTAAATAACTCACGGCTAATTTCAGTTGTGACCTAAAAAAGAAAAGGAACAACATTCATTCTTTTTGTATTTCTTTCCCTGCTCCTGAGCCAGCAGGCAAAGCTTTACGAGCTGATATTTTTCCCTCCCACCTCCCTCATGCCCTGAAGCTTGCAATAAGCAGTTGCCTCAGGATTTCGTGCACTCAGCCCACGAGAGGCGCTTGCTCTCTTACGCCATGCGCGTGATGCCGTCCAGGTCCGCACACTGTGATTCCCAAGAAGAGCGAAGCCAAGAATCGCATCTCAGCTGCTGATAGGCAATCAGTTCCCATCAGCTTTCCAGCGCGCGGCCCCCAGAGAGCGATTCAGGGCTTGAAAACTGACGCCAAAAGCCCACGGTTCAGGACAGACAGGAAACAGACCGGTTTCTATTTAACCAAGAGAACACTCCTGAGACAGGCTGGGATGAGGAGGAGGAGGGAAGGGCCTTTCCAAGGCTCTTCCATGGAAAAGGAGGACCCTTTGGTGTTAACAGGGCTGCCTTTTCTCTCCTGCCCCCTCGATTTCTGCAGGTCATTTTAACAGAGATGAACATAAGCGACAAAAGCAGAGCTGAAGGCTCTCCGCCGGTTTTGCTGCCCTCATATTTCTGCTTCCATCACCATAATCCCAAGGAAATCCAGATTAGCACCTTTTCAGCCATGTATACATTTATAATAGGACTCTCGAGACACAATACTTCAGCCATTAAAGCAAATGTCAGCTTAAGAACCATTAATTCCGGTGATCAGAAGGGAGTAACAGCACTTATTTTTGTTTGCTGGCAATATCCAGCCTTTTAAACGATATCAGATGGGCATGAGTCAACAACCCAGCCTTGAACAGAGTGCTGCTCAGACTGCCTATAAATAGATTTTTACTTTCCCTCTTTCCTACAAAGCTAGCTCCCTACAACAGCTACGCAC
Organism: Ardeotis arabs; assembly: GCA_011801015.1. Lineage (NCBI taxonomy): Eukaryota > Metazoa > Chordata > Aves > Otidiformes > Otididae > Ardeotis > Ardeotis arabs. The sequence continues at coordinate 18,093 of JAAGAY010135574.1, read as the reverse complement.
GGCGACGGGGTCTGGTGGGGACAGACACGCCCCAACAAGGGGGTATTGAAGTAGCTGCCTTCCCTCTAAGCTCTTCCTGCCAGAGGGGCCACTAAAAATACGGTAGCCACCGAGTTCCTTCAGCTCTCGTTATGGCTGGGTGGTGCAGGAGCAGAGGACAGCAGCCAAATTCTTCATATCTCCTTAGTCTCAGCTGAAAAAAGCTCCAAAGCAGATAATTAAGCCCTTAATATTTCCAATAAATGTAAAACATGGCTACTTTTTACCATGCAGAGCCAGGAACACACACTGCACACAGACAGGGAGCGGCAGCTCTTTTCTGCCTGCTTAGACAGCTGGAGGCTTTACGGTGGTACCTCTGGGAGATGGAAAACTTTTATTGAAGTTGGCTTTAATGGAGTTTTCACTCAAACTTCAGTGTTTTGCCAAGCCAGGTGATATCGAGGATATTGAATTATTTTCATCAGCTATGGGAAAAAGCTGTATTACCTCTTTACGAAGGGACGTAACATTTTCTCCTTGGAACTCAAGGAACAGGCCCCAGGAGAAGTGAAATTGAAGTTCAGTCTTTCTCCAAGAACTGGGCCCAGTCAAACATACTTAATGGCCCTCCAGGCTGGCTAGCAGGAACGAAGTGATATGGCATCACACCCCGCTGGCTGTCACTCCTCAAGCCAATGGAGAAGACAACCATAGGCAGATGAGACAGCCTGGGATGAATTCTGGTGGGATTTCACAGAAACAGACTGGTTTGGGTTGGAAGGGACCTTCAAATGCCACCTAGTCCAACCCCCCTGCAAGAAGCAGGGACATCTCCAACAGGATCAGGTTGCTCAGAGCCTCATCCAGCCTGGCCTGGAATGTTTCCAGGGATGGGGCATCCCCCACCTCTCTGGGCAACCTGGGACAGTGCTCCACCACCCTCATCTCTAACCCTGTAACCATTTGTGGTCTCACCTTTCAAAACACCACATCATTTTATGCCTGCTTCCCTCACCACCACCTGCCTGATCTACTTACATTCCAAACTCTCCGGGCAGGAATCACTCCCTGTTCAGATTATTACAGCGAGTCTCAGTCTCACGTATTGTCGTTATACAGAACATAACCTGAAAATCCCAATCTCTTGATTAAAAGAAAGCAGAGAAAAAAAACCTACACAGTTAATTTTGGTCAAGTGCTAACTCTTCAGCCTACTGACACAGATTTCAGGGCCAGGATTGTTACCGGTGATAATTTTAGCAGAAATCTGTTTAACCTAAGCCTAATGTTGCTGTCTCTCAAGATGAAGTTTCATTTAATTCAAGATCACGCATTCACATGCCTGAAAAGTTCATGTTTTGTCCAGATTATTTCTTTTCTATCTGTTTTATAGGATAAGCAGAGGCAGGAACATTCAGGCAAGCTCACAAGAGCTCTCTGCTCCCATGTTGTGTGCTGAAATGAATGGGAAAACTTTACTTTCGTCCCATCTCTTGTTGGGATTTTCTTTCTTGTCTTTAAAGAGAATTCAGGGTGGTGAATATCAAAATCTTGGCTTCATCTGTGGGATTTTACAAAACTCCTATTATTGCTCTAACCCTGACCCAAGGAAACCGAGATCATTCACCATTTATTTCAAGAGAAACGGAGTTCATAGGGCAAGTGCTTTGGAAAAATACCATCTTACATCTCACAGCTGCTAAGGGTTTATGAAAATCTTGTCCCTCGTTGCAGCCCATACATAAGAGATGAGGTGTTTGTAAAAATGTCCCACAGAACCTGGGAATGACGATGAGGAGGAGACCGAGACCACGCAGTTAGGTTAGGAACTGCCCATTCCTCCTCATACGTTGAAGGTCTAGCTCGCACCACGCTGCACAGTAGAGAATAGAAGCTGTTTGGGGATTAACAGGACATGATTTTGCAGCACGCAACAAACAAATTCCCAGTAAGTGAGCCAGCAGAAATCAATCTTCGTGTCACATACTGTATGTGCTGGGACAGGGTGACCAACTCAGCTGGGAGCCTAAGTCTGGTGACCGAGTCATCTCTCTCTCAACCTGTCAAGTGAGATCTGAAGATTTTCCTGCTTGGTTTGACAAAAATAGGTACACGTACACCAACTCCCTGATTGCAAGGCAAATTTCCTACTACTGCAGCTCAGGCAGGTTGCACCACAGAATAGAAATAAATTGCAATTTACAGTCTGTCAGATATGGCCACATTTCTTTACCTTTGTGCTTTTTTCCTGCCCACAGACTGAGTCTCAAAAGGCATTTAAGATTTTCTCTGTTAGTCAAAGATTTCAGCAAGTACCTGACAGACCTGCACAACGGTGAGCAGCATCTCAGTGAATTCCAGCTCTCAGAGGGCTGCACGTACGGCATACAATCGATCTGTGCATCCGGAGTAGATCTGAGCCTTCTACGCAAGAAGTAGACTCACTGCTGCCTGAATATGCCGGGAAATCCCAGAGCAAACAGCCACCTGAGGAAGGGGAGGTCCCACATGGGTGGTCCAGCACACAAGGGATTACACAAACAGCCCAGAAATCCTCAAGGGAGGTGTGGCTGGCACAAAGTTTCTCACTATTATGAGCCCAAAGTGTCAAATGCCGAAGAAAAGTCTGGAGGAATGCCTTCTTGTTTTACACCAGAGCTAAATCTCCCTCCTCCCAGAATATTATAAACACACAATTACTTTGGAAGCTGAGTAACAACTGAGATCCACAATCACAGACCTAAATAAAGGCAAGGCAACACATCTTTCAAGTACCTAAGCAAAGGAGAAAGCCTAAAGGAAGGAACAAGAGGCACACCCGTGTAAGGAGGAAGACAGACAGAGCTTTCGGGACATAGAGCTTGCTGAAGAGAGCTGGAGATTTCTGACAAGGAAACTGTTTGCTTCTTTGGAGATTATAGCAACAAGACATCATGTACATGGCATGTAAGTAAATAATGATTTTTCCAAGGAATACCTCTCTCCAAATAATATAATCAATTTCCCCTCCTAATGGAAAAAACCCTATACGAACCTGCCAGAGCAGAGGGACAACACTATCCTCATCCAGCACATCTCCTGTTTTTCCAAAAGCTTTTCCCAGCTTTAGTTCCAAGGCCGTGAGTCCTCTCCTCCAAACAATTGAGCAGCTTATTCACAAGATACATAAATCACAGATAAGGAGGTGACCAGGCCAGCTCTTGGAAACAACGCAAAGCCGCTGTTTGTTCACTTTCAGCTGCTTCCTGCACACAGCTACTGCTGGGCACTGTCACTTTCTGACCTGTTTTCAGGTCAGATTCAAGCCATTCTCCTACAGCAGCTTTGCTGTAGAAGTTACCTTCACTCTCCTCTCCCTTACCTGTCAAAATCCAGGAATCCTCCCAAGCCTGGCTTAAGATAGGGATTTAAAGAGACTGGGAACTCTCCTCCGGTCGTTGGCTGGCTTCGGTTTCAGGCACAGATAGTTGGAAAGCATCCCAGGTGACTTCCCATCTTGTAGTAAGGAATGCACTTCCGCTCTTCGCCCATCTCTTTTTCCCTGCAGAGCACAATTAAAGACAGTTACGCCATTGTATGTCTGGATTTAAAAAAAAGGAAACACCAGCCTTCTCCAACATCAGCAGCAGAGTGGGGAAATAATTGCTCCATGAAAGTGTTTTACCCTATTAATTAGCTCCTTCACTGATTGGCAATTTCAGCACTGGCTTAAAAGAAACAGAAGCTGAGACTAACCTCAGGACAAAAGATGAGTTGGTGTAAACTGGCACTGTTTCATTGCTCTCAGTCTTTCTCTACTAATTACTGAGGGCCTCACTGTGCTGAATCCAGTGGATGGCTTGTCTATGCAGACAGCACGAGGTGTTACCAGCTATCCTGAACTGGGCTGACAGCCCAAAACTTCCCAACATGAAGAACAAAGTCACCACCAACACGCTCCTGGATATTTCTGTTTGCATTCCTCCCTTCTTTTCCAGCTTCTTTCGGCCTTGCGAACAGGAAGAAATAAACATTATAGCTATCACATTCTTCTTTCATTGTATCATTTCAAGCAGCTTACTTCAAGGGCTTCTTTGGAAATACTGAGAGGTGTAATTCCCAGTACAGGCTAAGCTGCTGTGACACTGCTATGTGGGAAAACTGAGTGAAAGTAACACTAAGAAACGGGTTGTCCAGAACATTGGTGGATGCCCCATCCCTGGAAACACTCCAGGCCAGGTTGGATGAGGCTCTGAGCAACCTGATCCGGTTGGAGATGTCCCTGCTCCTTGCAGGGGGAGGTGGACTGGGTGGGCTTTGAAGGTCCCTTGCCACCCACACCATTCTATGATTTTATGATTCTAATCAGAAGCTGAATTAAACTCTTCTGTTCAGCCTGGAAATATACACTTTAAGGGTGTCTGTGATATCTGAAAAATTTGAAGGCAGAGACATAGTAGTAAAAAAGCACGTAAGAACCTGGAGATAGAGAGACTCAAGGATTTCCTGGGTTAAAAACTGAAGGGTAGGAGAGTGTAAGAGGGAAATACCACACATACCAACCTTGAGCTTCATCTTTCTCAGGCATCCACTCATGGCCACGGCTGTAGATATGACGCTGGGCAAGATGGACACTTGGGTCCATCTAACACAGCTATTTTTCTCAGAGTGGGTATCATCACATCTGCAAGTAACAGTATTATATCAGACTAAGAAGAACAGTCAAAACATTATTCATAATTTTATAGCAAAAGAGGAGTTTTTCTTTAATTGAACTCTCAAGGGGCTGTGATTTTTCTGAAGCTGAAGGCTATAATAAGATAAAGGAGGGTTTAAAAGATGAGGGTATTTGGGAATGCTAGAAAACTTTTAAGTTTCTGAAAAAATTCAACAGAAAAAACTTTGTATTTCATTTTACCACATATTCCTACTTGGTAATTAAGGAACTGATGCCAATGAAGTCAAGCACTAGCGATGTGTTCCAAACTCAGGGCCACGCACAGAGTTTATTCTGTTTCTATGCTCCCTGATACTTAAAAAAGGAAAAATGGCATGCCATTTTTTTGTTTTAAGCACACAGTGAACAGATATTGCTCTCTTGCTATCTGTTTGATACACATGATGGTTGTGAATTAGTTGTAGATGTAGTAATTAGGTACTGAAACATGCAAACAATTAAGATTCACCATTTAACATCCCTAAAGCGATGCCGTCTCAACACCACACTTCAATTCCATAGTATCAGTTGGATTCTTACCTCATCTTCCATCCAAATCAAACAAACACACAGCTTAGTGGAGGAAGCCTGGATGATTATATTAAAAAGAGACTTCAAAAAGTTTTTTTGCCGAGGGTTTCCATACTGTATCCAGATGCTCTCATGACTTCATAAACATGACAAAACTATGTATGCAGCCTCAGTTCTGAATGCCTTGTTCTTCACAAAATAAAAACTTTGAGGGAAGCAGCTTCTTTAAGAAAAATCTTGATTGTTCTTGGAAGATAAAGAGAGGCTTTTTTTGTTTGTTTAAGTTTCAAAACTTTAGGCTCTGAAAAAACATAGAATAGATATTTCTCAGTAGATAAAAAAAGTATTTTTCTAACTAAGCATACCGACAAGAATGTGTTCAGAAAAGCCAGGAACATTAAGGACTTTTTAATGGCTGTGGTTGCTTTGGGAAGCTAACTCCTTTCAGCTCATTTGTTGAGCAGCTTGCCACAAACTCTCCATCTCCATTCTTGTATTCAAATGATTTTTAAAGAACATGTCATGTGGCATCCACTTCAATGCATCCTTTACTCTTCAGGTACAATCAGAGAGAAAAGAGAAGACACTTTTGAGCGCACAAAAATAGTTGCAGCAAGCACAAATATTACAGGAGTAGGCTGAAATTATCAATTGCTATTCAAGATACATTATTTTTAAAGGGTAAGGCAGGGTTCAGTTGTAAAGAACTTAAAAGTCTAAGAAGAAAACTGTATCTCCAGGTGGGAACCTGCTCAATCAGGAACTCGTCCTTTAACCCTCATCCAAACCATTACTCCAGCAGGATGCTTAAACTTAGGCCTAACCTTAAATACTGACGCTGGGCCCAAGACATCCTGTCTGCCCTGAGGTATGTGCTTAAACCTCTCGTTTAACTTAAGGAAAGCTTCACCGTGGTGACTTCTCCTGTCACCCTGCCAGACTCTGCCCCAGACCTTTATAGCCCCCAGCGCCTTCACCGTGCTTCAGCTGTGGCCACGTGAAAGCTCAGCCTTAACATTGGACAACACCTAGCGACTGCAGGCACGCTTTTTTCTTTTTTTTTTTGGCTCAGGAACCAGCCTTGTGCTCTTATTCAACATTCCCATTGCCTGGGCAAGGGCAGGGAAGAAGCGCGTTGGCTCTTCCCGCAGCATTACTCAAAGGGTCCTTGGTGTCTGAGTCACGGCTGGTTTCGGAGAACGGTCTGCATGCGATTAGTCACTGGAATTTGGTGGGAGGCTAAATTTAATAGCACCCTTCACTCCAGAGAAACCAGGAGCCAGAAAATCTCAAAGGACCACAGATACATTATAAACTCTTTCCACAACCACAGAAGTGTAGGCAGCAAGACAACAGCCAAATTAGCAAAAGAACATAAATGTAGGCAGGAGGGCCGTTGTTGTATCCCTGTTCTGTAACATGAGCAGAGCTTTAGCAGAGCATCACATCTCCCGGCCAGCACCGGGGTGGCACTGCTGCCCTCTTGCTGTGGGACCCCTTAGAAGAGATCCTGGACATCCTCACCGCCTTGGGTGCCAGACATGATGCCATCAGCACCTGAATGGGTGTTGAATTCATACCCTTCACCTGAAGCCCTCGCTGCTCTGTCTCCAAAACTCAATATACATGTAGACACTCCTACCTCAGTGCTCTGGAGAATTAAAGAAAGGCAAAGAAAGCAAGAACAAGTGAAGAGCGTGCTGTCAGGTCTAAACACCAAAACATAAAAAAGCCTAAAAAAATCATAACCTTGAAAGCGTATATAGAAGTCCCACACGTACACGAGCTCTACCTGTGCTCTTCCAACACAGTTGAGATCTGAAACATCTTTGCTTCCCTTTCTCCCTGACCACCAACAAAAAGTTCTGCTGAACAAGGAAGGGTCTTGCAGTGAACTCAACTCGTGCCAAATTTCTGCTTTCCTCCAGCGCTGTCACCAGCCTCCTCCAACTCATTCCAAGCTAAAGTGACAAAGATTATTGTGTTTTCACCATCTGGTTTTCCCTCATCTGAAAGAGGAGGAGAACTGTTACAACTTTTTGCTCCATGGGAGCCACCGAAGACGTCGCTATTAATACTTGGAGATGCTCAGACGCAAGACAGATTGGCCCTCAGCCAGGAGTTCCCGCAGTCAAAGGAAGATTTCAGCGGGGTTCAGAGGACTCCGTGCTTTTAGATCTAAACACGAGAAAGAGATCGGCATCAGCAGCGACACATCAACGTAGCTTGATGTCACAGAAAAGACATCTCCCAGTGATGAAGCTCGTTCAATATTTTAAACAGATTTGCAATGTGTTTAGTCTGGAAGTGATTGCTTTGCTTATTCGGATGCATTTGATGTTTGGCTACACGCTGCAGATACGGTCAGCTGGCCCAGTTCCAACCAAGGAAAAAAAGAGATCACATCACCATAACCAACAGTGCATTACACAGGACGGAATAATACATCCACACTATCATTAAAATCCCACAATTTAAACTGTGGAGCCGATGTTTTATGGTGGCTAGGACGAGCATGATGCATGTTCTCCATTTTCAAATCCTGCAGTGTTTCAGGATACATGGGAAAGCAGATGTTTTTAATAGCCTGAAGCTTTAAAGCAGCTTATTCTTCCCAACTAACTACACGCAGTCAGGAGACACTACTAGAGGAATGGGTCAAGAAGTTCCATCTGTCTTTACCCCAGTGGAAAAAATGTTTATTCTGACCCAAACAGATATTTTTACATTAAGACTGATTTCTCTTCATAGCAGCCAGATGATCAATTAGATGCAACTAAAAAAAAAAATTCAATTTACTTTTGTTTTTAATTTGTTAATTCTAAAGGGTTTCAAAGAAGAGTTCTTAAAAAAACATATCTGGGGAAAAAAAAAACCCACCAAATCCTACATTCCTTGTCAGTACTTCTCCCCTTTTGCACATCTGACTATGATACGAAGCTGTGTATCCCTATGGATATGTCTATCACTCAACTTTTAACGGCATAGTTACTTCACACTATGCCTCCTTCCTCACACAGAGTAAATTCAACTTACTCTCCGTAGCATTACCTGGCCCAAACGTAAGAGGATCCCACAGAGCTCCTGTGTACCAACTCAAATCTGTTTGAGAGTCTCTGTACGCACCCACTGACACGGAGAGCTTTTTTTCACACGCAAACTGGAACAAATAACAGCCAGGTTGAACCTGAAGGAAAAATTAAAAAAAAAAATAAATAAATCTGAGTGCAATGTTTTCTCGATGGCCTCACAAAAAGCTTCAGCACACAGCTCTGCAGGCATACAGCCCTCAGTTGACCGTGTCAACATCATACACGAAATTGCGCGCTGCGCAGACATCAGTCATACGAACAGCTGGGAGAGGTCCAAGCAAATGTAGGGTATGTAGAAAGGGGAGAGCAGAGAGCAAAAAGCAAAGCCAAAAGCAAAACCAGAGAGTATCAACCACCAAGGAAAGAAGTAGCAGAGGAACATTATGAGCAAGGACCACAGGAAGCACGGTTTCACAGACGGGACCACAAGCATTTGACACAGGAAAGCATTCAAAATAAACGTGGTGTGGGTTTAGACCAGAAGCTGTAAGGCTTCATCTTACACTATGAAGATAAAAGGGAAAGACATTTGTTGTAGTATTGCTCCTTCTCCTCACTCAGAGGATTCAGGCTGCACTGACCATTGGGGCTGTGCAGCCTGGAGAAGAGGAGGCTCTGGGGAGACCTGAGAGCGGTCTTCCAGTACCTCAAGGGGGCCTACAAGAAAGATGGGGAGAGACTCTTCAGTAGGGCCTGTTGTGACAGGATGGGGGGTAATGGTTTTAAAATAGAGGGGGGTAGATTCAGATTGGATATTAGGAAAAAATTTTTCACAATGAGAGTTGCAGATCACTGGAACAGGTTGCCCAGAGAGGTGGTGGATGCCCCATCCCTGGAAACATTCAAGGCCGGGTTGGATGGGGCTCTGAGCAACCTGATCTGGTTGGAGATGTCCCTGCTCCTTGCAGGGGGGTTGGACTGGGTGGGCTTTAAAGGTCCCTTCCCACCCAAACTATTCCAGGATTCTAAATCCTATTTACTCCCTTTCACAGGTTCCCACTAAGCTGTCCAGTGCCACACTGACAGCGAGACAGGCACTTCACCCAGAGCAGCAGCTCAGCTCCTTGGTTTCCCTAGACCACAGGTTTACTCTGAAGTAAACTGCAGCTGGATTGCACAAGCAGAGAACAAGCAGCATGTGGCCCTCAGGGGCAATCTGCATCGGATGCAAGTAAGACAGACATCAGCAAGGCCTCTGCCTCCCAAACCTCAAGAAAGATGCAATTGCATCATTTGAAATCCCTTTAAACACATTCCCTTGCTTTTCTTTGCAGTGACAGCAAGGACGGAGGAACTGGCAGGGTCCCCGCTCCCAGCTGCACACTCCTAATCCAGCTGAATTTTTTTCCATCCTGATTCCCAGAAACATTTGCTGTGGAAGAAGCCAAGCCTTTTACTGCTTCCAACTCCAAAGATGCTTCTTCTGCATCATCCATTTTCTACCAGCTGTCTGAGCTCACAACCAGAGGCAGACCAGAAGCAATACCCTGACTCCCTTTGCTGCACAAGCAAGCTAGGACCCTTGATAGAGTCCAGGCTGCCTCCTCCATGCCAGGTACTTTGGCCTTGCCCTCCCTCTTCTCCACCCTGATCAACTCCTGCCTTCCTCCTTTGCGTACCTCTTCCAGCCTCCAAGCATCTGCCAAATTGCTCCGAGTTTCCCAGCAACGCTCCAGTCAGGCTCCAGCTCAGAAATATGCTTCCCTCGCCTTGCCTACAGCTCAGCAGCATGGGGGAGCATCACCTCACCCTTGGGCAGGCAGAATCTCACAGCAAGACCTGTCCCTCTTCTCAACAACAACATACGCACACCAGGAATGGAGTACTGCAACAGGGACGAGGAATGTAGAGTCAGCTTGTAACTCAGGTTCTGAGCAACAGGCTGAGCAAACGTAAAAGACAGACTCTCAGGAGATGTGGGCTCCCTTCTCCACGTTGCCACGTGCCCGATGAAAGGGCTTAGGGAGAAATCAGCTCCTTTCTCAGGGCTTCTCTTTCCTCCTCTCTTTTGTTGGCATTTCTCATCTGCTTAGTCACCTTCGAGTCAAGACCTGGTTCTCGCAGGAAGCAAGATCTCCGGTGATTTAAGAGATGTGTCCTCCCAGCTCTTTCCACAAGAAAAATGGCACAAAAGAGAGAACATCAGCTCCTCAGGCACCGATATATCCATCCCTGAGCATGAAGAGCTCTCTTGGGCACTCACACTGGGTGTTCTCACCTTGTCAGCTCAGTGCTCGGTACAGCAAGGCAAGCAAAGACGACACGACAGGCAAGCTCTTGCCTACGTGATCCAAAAACCAGGAAACCAGCCCAGTTCCCCTGTCTCCCAGCTACTCACCCCCATTTGCTAAAAGAAACCCTAAGCGCCTAGTCGTACTTTCCAGCCCTGCAAACATTTTCCCTAGCTAACCAAAACCAAATAACAACAGCGTGAATTCTTTTCCTCCATCCCCCCGCACTCCCGAATTCCCACTCCGCAGCTCCTCACCAGGCCTGACGTTAATTAGAGCAGACTGGGAAGTTCACTACATCTGTGCAAAATGGCAAGGGTGGACAGACACATGACACGAGCTGTTGCGAAACCTCCAGGCCTCAAAGAACTGACCCACATGATGCTGCTGCTTCTCCAGTCACTTCTTTTGGAGGAACTGCGTGGCATTCATCTTCCCACGAAGCTTACTAAAAAGAAAAAAAAAAAATAGCTTATAAAAAAAATAAACCTCAAATATTTTGAGGAGGAGGGGGTTATTTTGTTCGAAGGCCTTTCATTAATAATTCCCTTAATAACAGGTTTTATTTGTTTGCAAATGTTCCCTTTCGCTCAGTCATTTGATGGCATCCTTGGCAGCGACAGCCCATAATTCTTCAGAGCATCTGTGCCTGTCTGCTGTTTGAAGCAAACCTAATGAAAGCAAGGCATGCGGTTGAGGCTCTGGCGTTTTGCTCGGCGCGTAAAAAGGAAAGAAGGGCATCAATCTTTAAAGTAACAGTACTCCTCTGAGCATGGTAGCTCACCAAGGCACAGAAAAATCCCAAAAAGATTAAGTCATCCATTTTGCAAAGTACCTACTCTAATTTTCCTGGAATCACCTTGGAAAATGTGTCACCCTCTTGCGTGCTGGATTCAAACCGACCCTAAGACCTTTCTATCCATTCAGGTCTGCATCCTTATCCACTCTCCTAAGGAATAAAACAACTCTAAATTCATACTGGGAAGTAAATACGACAGCACCTCTTTCAGAAGCTGATAAACAGAGCTGATTTCACACTAGAAAAAAAGAATGGCACACAGTGCTTCTGGGAATTATACCTGAAGCTCCTTGCATCGTATCACGGTTTGGACAGAGAGGAAAAGCGTGCCTTTCTACCTGGATCCTGCCGAGCTCAGTGCGACGCACCGAAACTGGTGAACTGCATCTTCTCCACGAGCCGGTTCGGTCTTCGGACTCTCTAGGTTTCTTGCAAAGCCACAGTGGAAATTTCATGGTGCAAACAAGGACAGAAGCTGTAGGACTTTGGACCTCTGTAGATGGCACAAAAAGCTTTTTTTGAGGTTGCTTAGTGGGAGAGATCATCTTATTACATTTTTTTTGTATTGTTTGCATCTAGGCTTTGACCTGCACTATTTCAGGTCAATTAAGGAGTTATTAAATATGACACCTGGGTCCTCTACTTCTGTGTCCCCTTAAATTCAAGAAAATACGACAGGACCCAAGACTTAGAAGTGCAAGTCAATCATTAAGATTCTCAGAAAATTTTTACACGTCTGACAAGTCTCTTCTTTTTTTAGTGTTGTATAAACTAAAAGCAAAACCACTTTCTTTATAGTCTAGGTGGTAATCTTGTAGTAGTATTTGTGAACTGGCCTATGCATCACAGATAAAAGATATTATGGAATGTCGCACTACGAGTCCTTCCTTCCTTCGTGGCCAGCAGGTCGAGGGAGGGGATTCTGCCCCTCTACTCTGCTCTGGTGAGACCCCACCTGCAGCGCTGCGTCCAGCTCTGGAGCCCCCAACATCAGAAGGACGTGGACCAGTTGGAGAGGGTCCAGAGGAGGCCACGGAGATGGTCAGAGGGCTGGAGCACCTCTCCTGTGAGGCCAGGCTGAGAGAGCTGGGGCTGCTCAGCCTGGAGAAGAGGAGGCTCCGGGGAGACCTGATAGCGGCCTCCCAGTCCCTAAAGGGGGCTGCAGGAAAGATGGGGAGAGGCTGTTCAGCAGGGCCTGTTGTGACAGGACGAGGGGTAACACTTTCAAAATACTCCATACATGTTGCCTCTACTCTGGGATCTTGTACTGCTCCCTCAGATCTCAGTGGTACAAACAGCACCCACCTCCTCCCCTTCACTTCCCCAGGGGCCACAGTAGAAGCTGATTTGCTTACTGCACGCTACAGTCTCACTGCTGACAGCCAGGTCTGTGCAGATCCAGGAAGCACTTTCCTCTCAGACCTGTCCTGTAAGAAACTCAAATTTTAACCACTCACAGCAGCAGCACAGAGACAATACAATCTGTTTCTCCGAGTATGACCTTTCTAGTGTCTAAGAATTCATAGAAATGATTGAATGGGTCCTGTCTGGCATCAACACACACGAATCTTAAAATCAAGACATTTTAGACTGTCTTATGCCTGTCAGCGTATGCTTTAAGGTGCTTAAAATAGGCCATACTGCCACAAATCCCTGTCACTACATAGCTAAAGACCCAGAGGAAATATTCTTTCTTGCTTCCTATCAAATATACATCCGATGAGAGATTAGCACAGTCCCACTGAAAGTGGAGAGCTGAGAAAACTTCTCAAAGCACTCACTTAAAAAAACCTGATACTGCTTCTTTTCAAGCTGCAAGATATTCCTACAGCCGAACGGATGGGTAACGCTGACCTCTTTCTGCTGTCACCCCTGCGTTGGTGCTGGCAGCTGACAGAACAGAAGAGAACAGAAGTCACTAAGCTAAATCGAAGGTCTGATGGCGGCACAGACGTATTTATTGCTTCAGGTCAGCCATCTGTCTTTTCAGAGAAGCCTCGTATGCACAACAGGCTACAGGATGGATGGAAAAGATTCTTCAGTCAAGGTGGTATCTGGTGTGAGTAAGGGTGAAAGTATTTTGGCTGGGAATTTGTGGGTATGCAAAGGCGTGGGAGTTGTGATTCACAAAACGCTTCCCTTCCCCAGCAGCTCCCCACCTTGCAAAGAGCAAACAGTCGGCGCTTGGGAGCGGTAACTCAGTGGCGAGGCATTTGGCTGAAGGGTTTCTGGAGCAAGCGCCAAGGCTGGAGCTGCGTGTCAGCCAGAGCGTCTCCTCAGAGCAACGCTGATGGAGCGTCACCAGGAACAAAACAACATTTCCTGAAACTACTGCAAAGGAAGGCAGAAAATTCATCCAGCCCTTGATCCAAGAGGGCGTAAAACGCAGAAGAATCATGCTTTCTCTCCAGTTCCAAATAAAATCCCCGATATGGATAGGCTGAATGGTCCCAAGGAACAAATTCAGCAGTAGCTGGCCCGGAGAGATCGCAACCATTAGAAAATTAGAGTGCAAACCGAGCTGCAGCAGCACAGGATTTATTTCTTCCTGACATCAAGGGCTACCGTAGCTGTTCGTACCCTCAGCCTAAGACTGGAAATGATCTTTCCCAAGAACGCTGGCGTTTGTCCTCACCTCGGCTCCCCTGCTAGGGAATGCATATGCAAGGGCGATGTTCAACGTGTTCCACACAGAACGCACAGCAGGGCCATTTCATCTGCCTGAACTTTCCTTTCGTGTAGACAACTTGAGCTCTAAAAGATTCAGGAACAGAAGATGTAGAAAAAGGAATTTTGGTTTAATTTTTCAGCCTTTAAGGTTCTGACTTATGGTTTCTAAACCACTGGGGACCAACAATACTTACGTAAGAGGCTGTCTGAAAAGAAAAGTATCAAAGGCAACGTCAAAGTTAAAGTATCAGGAGTCAACTTTCATTGCTCCTAAGGGGAATTCAAGACTAGGAAGAAAAAAAATTAGTTCCTTATTAATTGAGGGAATTATCCCATTAAACATGAATAACTGCGCAGAGCGGATCATGAAGCAGTGAGACCAAGCAGTTTGAAGCACTGCTCTCAGCTGAAATATTACTAATGCAAGCACGCTGAGCAATCACAAGCCTTGGTTGGTATTGATTCACGGGTGGGCAGATGCTGGAGGAAACATTAAGCTACATCTATGCAAGGTGGAAAGAGCAACAAAAATGTTGTAAGAGGAGGGAAGATCAAACAGGATTTAAAAGTACTTAAATTATTCCTTGCTTTTATTTTTCTCCTCCATTTGTAGGTAAGCTGCTAAAGTCAGAAGAAAGATCTCAAAGAAGAACCTACAGATTCTAGCATCTGCCTTGCTCTTCCCTCCCAATCACAAACAAAAGGTTTTGCCGAGTCAAACAGCTGAAGGAGCTGAAACCTAACAGCTTGAAGGAGCTCTTAGGGCTCCTAGAAATAGAAAGCTTCATCACCTGCCTTGGAAAACTCTGCTCTGTGCTCTCCAGTACAGTCCTGCCCATGTTTGTGAGGACGCTTGAGGTCACGAGTGAAAAACATCCACGCACACTTCTGTTCAACTCCATGAGGAGCGAAACAGGGATGTTTAAAGCAGACTTGTGACCGGAGTATCACGTCATCCCTGTGACAATCCTACCAGGGCAGAGCACTTCCCACAGGGGGAAGGTGTACGGAATACATTCAGCATACGAACAGCCGGACCGAAGGATTGCCACACTCAGGGATTGCAAAACTACTCCTCCGCGTGCGTCTCCAAGTTAAGAGTGCCTCATGTTGTAAGTGGGTCGAAGTTTTAAGTGCTAGCAGACGTTGGCAGCGTACTCCAGACCTTTGTTTCACGGATTCCCAGATAACAGCTGCTTTGGTGCTAGTCCTTCTCTAGCAATAACAATAATTAAGTGCCATTTATATAAGGTCTTTCATTCGACAGTCCCAAAGCACTCAATAAATTTAACAAACCATTAATACTCAACAGATGTACCACTTTACATTCTTAAAGAGGCTGCATACATCGCAAGTAATCCTCCACCTTCCCACAAACGGTACGTACCGTAATTACCTTCAGTTCACGGATAGAAAAGCAGAATTGTGGAATGCCAAAGGCCACAGCGCGCTCTGCTAATAACGAAGGGATTTAAACAGAGCTCCTGGCTCTTAACTCCGTTCCCATTGCGAGCAGGAAACCACCCTGCCTCCAGAAATTCACACGCGCTGATAACTTCAGCAGTTTATCCAGAACGCTGAACTGAAAAGCAAGGATGCGTTCCTAGAGCACATGAAAAGCATACGGGTTAAACTGAGTCAAGTTCAATCAAACCGACAAAAATTTCTGTCCTAGCACAACAGAAGCTAGCTAGAAGCGAATTTAGCGGCCCAGGCAGGACACTGGAGAGAAATCCAATTGTCACCAACTCATCTCGCTCGTACATCCCACTGCAGGGCAGAACAGAACTCCCTCAAGCACACACATCACAGGAGACACTGCTCGGAGGAAGCATCCTCGCCAACAGCACTGCCATCTTCACACCACCTAGATTTCATCTCCATGAGCTCACAACACATGCAAAATGCACGCAGGCAGTTTGAGCTGTCACACAACTGGAATTATAGGGCTTTGGCTCATATTTCAGGCAACAAAGCAGCACTTGCAGAAATCTCACATAATTTGAGATTATGGCTCATCTGTGGTCACAGGAATATAAACTGTAACTGCCTATCTCCATTCATAATTGCAATTTTTTTTTTTTTTGCCCAAGCTTTACCTACTGACAAAGAAAGCCGCAGACCTAAAACCACATCAAAATCATTTTGTACCTGATCATGCAGTAAAACCTGTCACTTAACTAGTGCAACTTGTGCTGGACACAGAAAGTGAGACTACTCACATCCTCTCCTAAACTTCCGATATTACTTCTCCTGTCGATATCTTACACTCCTGCTCTGCACCTGAAACAGGAATTAGAAGTGGGAACCACGGCTATTAGAAGCGCTTCCTTCTCTGGTTTCTACCTGGACAACTGATCAGCAAAGCAACCAGCTGACAGCATAACCAACTGGAGACACGGCCAAGCTCTCCTCAGCTGAATTAAAATAACAGCAAGTAACATGGATTGTATTTAAAAAGTCACAAGACTAGTGCTTGGCCCTGACTGGGGGTGAGGGAGAAGGCCCATCCAAGGTGACGCCCAATTCTTTTCAGCTGAAATAAACTGAATTCCTACCAAGGGGAGCCAGGTTTCATAACCTATAACAAGGAAAGCGTTCACTGGACAGATTGTGAGTGCAGAAGAGGCTAGACTGGGGCCGTTTTTTTTTTCATCTTGCAGAAATGTAACAGCTTTTTACTTTGTTTTATGACTCAGTGTTCCCAATGGAAAGAGCACACGCATCATGGGTTTGGCATCGCGCACCACTCCATTTCCTACCAGCCCCATCCTGCAACAAATCCAGCACAGCCATTCCTTTAACCTCTTCAAGGCAGGGTTTGTGCCAGTGGCAATCTCCAGGAGCCAGGAGGGGCGCGAGGCAGAGATGTGTCAGAGGAAGTTTGCTCTCTACTCGCAGTCCATGCAGCATAAAGCACCACTGTAAGAAAAACAAATGATCTCTAGAGACAAGTCAGGGGAAACTAGAGGAAGGTCTCCTCCTGGCATGAGTCAACACGGCTCCTAAATAGCAGAAAGAAAAAGAGCCATTCTGTTTTGCATTGGGTAAAAATTGTCCACCATAACCTATTACAGCTCATTCCCCAATGTGCTGAGCTGCACAGACACAAGGATGCCACAGGTAATCCAACTCAGCACGCAGGCTACAGCCAGCCTTCTCCCTCTCCCCAAACACCAGCACAATCTAATTTTAAGCAGGAGGTTGCCTTTCATGTTCCTTCCTGCGCTGCAAACATGGCAAAGCATCCCTCGGCTGCTAAACTGCGAGGGTTTATTCGGTCCGCAATGTGCACCTGGGAGGGCTGCAAAATCACAAAGATCCTCATGATCTAGTTAAAAAATAATAAAAGGAACCAGCTCTAAACTAAATCTCAAGCCTAATGCAAGCCATTGCTGAGTTAATAACCTTGCCAAGAGATTTTTGGGTCCAGATTGTTTTGCCTTCTTTCAAATTCTGAGTCCCTTTTCCCAGGATCTTTTGGCTAAATCCATCTCACCTATCATCCCACGTGCGGCCTTTCACAGGGTCCAGAGCAACTGGGCACCCAAAAATGTGCCATATCACATCAAAAAAGCAGGGAGGGAGCGCAATGTGGTGGAAGTGCTCTAAAATATGGGGGTTCTTACCATCTCCTCTGCTTCTCTCCCCAGTCACACACTTAAGCTGTGAATATACTACCAGGTGTCGTAGCTCATCCTCAAAGTCCTGATCTCTTTGCCTTTTTCTGCAACATTTAATGAAGTTTAGTTAATTGAGCAAGTGAATTGCCAGGTCAAAATACTAAAGCTACAATGTTTTAAATGCGACGAGGACTCTTAATTTCCCCGCTTATTCCTCCTACTGACTGATTTTGCTACTATAGGTCTGACCACTCCGATGTATGCAAGACAACACAAAGGCTGCAGTAGCACTGGCTAATATCAGCTCCACCAAACACA
This sequence comes from Ardeotis arabs, assembly GCA_011801015.1. Classification (NCBI taxonomy): domain Eukaryota; kingdom Metazoa; phylum Chordata; class Aves; order Otidiformes; family Otididae; genus Ardeotis; species Ardeotis arabs. Next base: position 151 of record JAAGAY010135574.1, on the reverse strand, counting down.
GGAAAGCACAAACAGCTAAAAAAAAAACTAGCTTCCAAACACACATGTTGAAGGATGTCAGAGCAGAATGTCAAATCCTATTACAAATGCTAAAGGGAGAAGAAGCGAAGAGTTGTTTACGGTTTGCCAGCTGCATCTGTGACACACAAGG
>JAAGAY010135573.1:2159-19396 GCA_011801015.1 Ardeotis arabs | reverse complement strand
TTTTTTTTTTTTTTTTTTTTTTTTTTTTTTTTTTTTTTTTTTAATACTTTTGAGCATTCTTTTTCTTATGACAAGGAAAAATAATTAACAAGCTAAGTCTTATTCACAGCACATGAAGCACTTTTTGGGAAGCTTAATCTAATTTTTATATGTTTGTTTTCTATGACTGCTACAAGGTATCATCATGATTTTGTAACAGTCAAATTTTAGATCCTAAATGTAATTGTGGTAGTTACCAAGGGATTTCAATGGGAGATAGAGACATCTCAATTCCCTTACACTCTTTTAGTATGAATATATATCTATATATATATGCATATGAAGTCAGGTCCACTGTATAGAAACGGAAATTAAATCCTCTGAAAACATACCTGCACAGCACACAGGTATGTAGAAAAACAGACTGAGAGATGATTAACAAACATAAAATATTAAATAATTCTTATATTGGTCAAAAGGCTAGAGATCTGAACAATGGTATCAGTCTTTAGGGTTTTATCTATCTCTAGTGGTAATTAAATTTTGATTCCTAAAGATTTTAATGAGAAACCATATCTTTCATATGTTCAGCAACATTTAAATGCAATAAGATTCTGTTAAAGACAAATTAATATAAATTGTATGCTTTTCCATGCTGGATATTGCTAACTCCTACAATTTCAATGGGACTAATCATTCATGCCTCTATAAACACAGGCTTGAGTACTTTCCTACATCAAAGTGCTCACTGACATGCTGAAATGAACCCATACTTAGTAAAAACATGTACTGCAGAACCAAAAGTGAAACACAGGAGGATTAGAACAGGAAGAGTTTAAAATATTTTTTTTTTTTTTCATAGGAGAATTTAAAAGTAATATATGTATGAGTTTGTGTCCGTGTAAAAGAGACTAAAAACTCAATACTCTTAATGTTCAGCCAATTTCAATCCAATTATAGACTGAAGTGAGGAAAAATATGCGTTCTTCAAAGTTTGGAAACTCTCTGATTCTGATTTGAGTATTCTTGCCTGTGTGTAATTTATAAATATGGGGTTATTTTCACAAGGTAAATATGAACAAATAACCTTATTAACCAGTCTGTGAAGAATTTATCAATGAAATGTAAGACAAAATAAAGCTTTCTTTGTGATGCTGTTGGCAAGGCGAGTTGCCCATTTATCAGAATTATAAAATATTTCATTGTGCAAACAAATTATTCTCTGAAGGCATTATAGACTTATTGCTAGTCCATCATAGTCTCTCTTTTGTTTCATTTATTTATTAAATAGAACTTGTGAATACTTTGGTGCAGGAATAATATTTTACTATCCAGATATACAACACTGAGAAGTCAAGAAATCTAGGCATGCCAAACAGTATTTTAAAATTATGTACATAGGTGCACACATACATATATACACACACACAATCAATGCTATTCTTCATTGTGATGGAATTTAATAACTGCATGAAAACTGTTTGCAAGATAATTGGAGAAAAGAAGATCCAGTATTAATGTGGTACCAAATTTTTTGCAAGGTAAGATTTATATTGAGTTCTCAATTAGAATTGTTTAATTATTAAAAAAAAAAAAAAGGGAAGGAGAGAAAGCAGGCAGGAGTGAAATTATCCTTTTTTTCTTGTTTTCAGAATTGGTTAGAGAATTGGTAACTGATATTTCATGGTTTTGTTCCTGCAGAAAACGAAGAAGTGCTGAAAATCAAACACAAAGGCTCATGGAATTTTCAATGTCTAAATGGAAAAGATCTAGTTTATTTATTTTCTGATTGCATTACTAGAGACAGTCGAAATTAGTCCATTAGTATGCGTACTAACCATTTAATCTGAACTGTAAAACAAAAGTTCCTTGCCTAATTGTTTTTTTTTTTATATCAAATGTACTATTTGAATTTGTAAATATCAAAAAAGCTTCCTGTATATTAAGATTATATAGCGCAGAGCATGGCATCATTAGTTATAGAAAATGACTAAGTCTTCATGCTTTATAATTTTTTTTCTTATTCATAAAAATGTTGCAGCACTTTATCAAGCCACAAGCTAGATTCAAATTTTTTTGCCAATGCTCTGTAGTGTTGTAGTTCCTGAAGTCTTCACTGATAGCAAATTCTGTAATTATTTATATCCTTGGTCTTATGAGAGTTACATATAAAGTAGTGACATGATTGTTGAAACTGACTGCTATTACACCTCACTCCAGGCTTCCACATAGTGATGTTTTGGAAACAGAAATAATAAATGATGAAATTAGAAATTGCATGCAGGTACATATATATTATTATATTGACTTAATTTCATTTTTCTCTTTTTCTCTAAAGTTCATGTGTGTCTGAGGTACGAAAAAGTGAAATATTATTAACTGATTAGAAATGAACTTGTATCAAAGACATATATTTTTTTCATTCCTATTTGCAAAGCTGAAACATACAGAGTCACATACAGACATAAATATTCCCTAGGAAAAAACATTTATTTTTCTTTGCTTCCAAATTCAAACTTCTCTGTAGTTGCTTTTTCATGAGACAGATATATATATTTATTTCCCTAGATAAAATGAGGAGTTAGAAGGAAAACAAACAAACAAACAAATTTGTTGTTTTAAAACTTTTAATATTAAGAGCATTAAAATACACAATCACATTTTCTATTTGTAATATTTACAAGTGATTTAAAATATGAAACTTAACATGTAAAGCCTAAAGATTGGGAAAGGGAAGGGCTTGAATGAATTTAGAAGGGGAAATGTTCATTTTTAAAGGATATAATTAATTGATTGCCTTGGGACTGAAACTAATCAGGAAAGTAATAAGAGTAGAAAGACTTTTTTTTTTTAATATCTATGTATAATATTTGGCCTGATACTCATGACATTTTAATGTGGTTTTCTAGGACTGAATGTTCAAAACATAGCAGAATAGTCTGTGTGCTTTTCCTTTACTTTGGCCCGCACACTTGTATACCATCAGCTTTTTTACTGCACTTCTTGGGCAAAGAATCATAATGTAATAAAACTAATCAAACCAAAGAAATACACTTGGAAGTAACATCTCTGACATCAATTCAATGAAAAGTTACCACTACATCAAGAAAGTAGGCTTTCATCCTGGATTTAAAAGCTAAATCAAGCTGAAATATCTTCACAACAGAGGTGTTCCAAGAAGATGACATATAACCAATGAAATGTCTCACTCCTACAGCTCACACAACAGTATTAGGGGGAAAAAAAAAAGCATCAGTCACATTTCCCTGCAATGATCACAGGATCAATATATAAGCTTAACACAGAATGAAAAAGAATAAAAGTATTTTCCTTTACTTCGAGTTACAGGTAGTATGCAGAGCACACCTAATACTTATGTTTTAATTGCTCTGAAAAAAAGTAATACAGCAGATAACCTCACCCCTAAAGATGCAGACTTAAAAAAAAAAAAAGCTCTGGCTTAACATTCTTTACCATTTAGATGATGCTCTGTATACATTAATATTTTGTTTCTACACAAAATGCAGCATAATGATTGTTTGTGTTTTTAAATTAGCATTAGTTTTGCATTAACAAGAGTTAGTAGATATAGATTTTTGGTAATTATTTTTTAAATCTTTTTATTTTCTTGTGATTTTTTTTTTTTTCAATGCAGTACATCTCTAGTTTCATCTAGGCTATTTGGTATTCCTGACAATATAAACTTAACCATCAGCAACCTAAAAGCAATTAATTTCTATCTCTTAGTTGGCATTTTTTCTAGTTTCAGAGAATTTTTTAGTGAAGCTGGTTAAAACAACTTATTTGCTGTTTGAATTGGTAAGTAAAATTAGAAGTCTTTTTCATCACAACTATTCTTTTCCTAAATCGCACTTATTTACATAGTTGAATTACCTTTCAATTAATACGTATTGTGGTGGGGAAAGGTAGGGAACTTGAAACATTTTTCTCAGATCTCTTCTGTACCAGTTTCCCATTTGCCATTTTTTACAATACAATCTGTATTTTTGTGGTGAGAAAACCTTTGTTGTTCGGAAGACAAACAAATTTATGCTAAATTTTCTCTAAGCTACAACTCATAGAATATTCTATTTTATAAAAAACATCAAAAAGCTAACAACTTCAACTGTAAATATGAGTGTACCTCATACTTTCAATTTCCTGGATTTTATTTATTTTTAAAAAAAGGATTAGGGTGATTTCATAGAATCATAGAATGGTTTGGGTTGGAAGGTCATCAGTTAAGACTGAAGTAGGTGTCGGATATGCATGCTGCATGCAGACATGAGGGACTTGATGAGAAGGAGCGAAAACATAGAATGAGAGAGCCTGCAGTCAGTTTGGTAAGTAAACACTGAATTTTGAAGTGCAGAGCAGTTTTTTGCAGGATACGTCAAAGACACAGATTTTATTCTTGTGTCATAGAACCATAGAACGGCTGAGGGTGGAAGGAACTTCTGGAGGTCATCTGGCCCAATTCCACTGCTCAGGCAGGGCCACCTACAGCCAGTTACGCAGGATTGTGTCTAGATGGCTATAAATATCTCCAAGGAGAGGGATTCCACAACATCTCTGGGCAATCTATTACAGTTCTCAGTCACTCTCACAGGAAAAAAGTGTTTCATGATGTTCAGACGGAGCCTTCTGTGTTTCAGTTTGTGCCTATTGCCTCTGATCCTGTAATTGGGCACCACTGAAAAGGGCCCAGATCCATCCTCTTTGAACCCTCTCTTCAGGTATTTATATACATTGATGAGATCCACCTGAGCCTTCTCTTCTCCAGGCTGAACAATCCCGGCTCTCTTAGCATCTCCTCATAGGATGCTCCAGTTCCATCGTCATCTTAGTGGCCCTTTGTTGGACTCTCCAGTATGTCTATGTCTTTCTTGTACTGAGGAGCCCAGAATTGGACACAGCACTCCATATGTGTCCTTACCAGAGCTGAGAAGAGGGAAAGGATCGCCTCCCTTGACCTGCTTGTAACATCCCTTCTCATGCAGCCCAGGATCTTGGATTCTAATTAACGTTTGAAACAATCATTTCAGAAGAGCAAAGAATCAGGTATTCCAAGGTACTTATCTTTGAATATAAGACACCACTAGAGCTCTGGGCTTTAGTTTGCCAATATTGTACCTAAACAAGGAAGCACAGTCACTGAGTTTGCTGTTCAGTTTCTACACACATGCATTCAATAATATGTATAAGATTTCTTCCAGTGCAAAGTCAAGTAGTAGATTTAACCACAGCTAGTTAGTCTACTTTACTCTGGGTGAAAACTTGCAACACATTCTCACATCTGAGACAGACACTTGACATCTGCAAATCTGTCAGTAAGGTTACCTCCTTTGTATTCTATCCCACTCCTTTAGTGGCCCCTGAAATGTACGTGAACAGTGGATTTGGAGAGCAGCTTTCACTAACATGGGCACTGACACTGCCAAGAGCACTGCCAAATGGCCTTACTCTGAGGTTTGCAGCTGACACCTGTCTCAGGTAGCATGTGGCAGCTCCAGTGCCTCTCATGTCTGCCTATGCTATATAAAGACATACATTCCTCTGCACCAAAGAGTTTGGAAGCTGTAATGAGTCTCTGCTCAAATGAAGGGTCATTCCTAGTATGAAGAAACTAAGTGATCCTCAGATTCCTTCCAACCTATATTATTCTGTGATTCTTAGCAGTAAATCAGGGCACAAATATGGATTTAAACATAAAAAAAAAAACCAGACCTACAGCTAAAGGTAGCTACAGGGTCACAGAAAGATAGTAAACTGGAAAGCTTAGGCTAGAGTACGCTCTGTAATGCTGAAGACTTGCCATACAGAGGGAGCTCATATCCTGACGGGTGGCCTGCAGGCCCGTCCCAGGCCATGTGTTTCAGGAGTGGGAGCTGTGGGGAAGTGAGAAGAAAGTGAGTTGGAGAAGAAGCAGGCTGACCTATGGCCATCCCAAAGATTCAGCTTTCAGGAGAGGTAGTCATCATCAACAAAGTTTACCCACTGGAGTAAAAAACCTAAATCTTATATTTGGATTTTGGATCCTATAGTGCAATATTTGAATGGAAGTCTCAGCCGCATAATAGAGTGTTTTCATTTTTTTGTTTAGGTTATGAAAAAGGAAAATCCTGAAGCATATGTTCAAATACTTTTGAGGCCTGGGACCTTAGTACCTCAGCTGTGGGAACAGAAATGGGAATTATAATGTTTATGATTTATAATATTTGGGAATTGTTGTAGGGTTTTTTTTTTTTTAGACATTCACATTCAGGAACTTTGTATTTAAATTCTAAGGACAGTTACTTTCTTCAAGGAAGTACATAAATTACATACATGATGAAAAAAGCAAGAACTAGTTACCCAATATCCATTTCACAGACCAGAAATACTAATTGTGACAGTCTCTGAAATCAAAGAAAAATACTTAAGTAAGTTAAAAGTTGTCTGACTGAACAGTGGATTGTATTCATTGCTTCTGGGTGAAAAAGGAAAAAGAGGTATTAAATCCCTGTTTTGGAGAACAGTCTGACCTCATGCATGCCATGACAATTCTCTGTAGTCCTTTCTTTTTTTTTCTTCTTAGTGAGTGCATTAAAAAGGTCGTCCTTTTTACTTTTTTACATAAAGTACTTTCCAAATTCAAGCTGTTGCTAATGTGATTACTGGGAGTATGAGCACACAAGGGCTGATTTCTTATCCCCACATTTAAATTCTGTATGTTCTTTTCTCTGTTTCATTTATATGCTGCTAAGTAACTTAATTCTTCAGTTCTTTTATCAAGTATATGAGAAAGCGATAGCAAAATCATATGCAACATATACAAAAATTCTTTAGCAAATCAAACCTGAACTCAGAAACACAAATGATAAACTGGAAATAGAAAAATATATATATTATTCTCAAATAAAAAGTACTCTACCAACAGAAAAAAAAAAAAGATATTTTTCACAATTAAAGTCTGTAGCAGAGTCTTTTTTCTTCACAATAACAAACAAAGAGGAATTGGAAGGGATATGTTCCTGGTCACTTGAAAGACAAATTAGTTGGCTATTGGTTGCTTTCTAGTATCTATGTAAAACTATGGAATGTTTGAGGGAGATTTTTCTCTGGGTTTTTTCTTTCTCTTCCCCCGCCTCTTTCCCTCCCTCCATGTTATATGCAGCTTGTTTTGCTCTCTACTTACTCAGACAGATTTATTTGAATTCATTTTGTTTAGTTTTCACTTCTTGATATATAGTCCAAATCTTTTTTTAACTGTACTTTTATTTTATCAGTTTGATTAATTGCAGAAAAAAATATTCAGTAGGATACAGAGATAACGACAATTCACTTGAGATCCAAGTCAGCATTCAACCCTTAATAATACATTGATATTGAATCCAAGCATTAATTAGTGATTTTTAAGTATTTTAGGGTTAATTTTTATTAGCATAAAACAATGTAGCAATGGATTTAATGAAGAATGTATTGATTTACAACTACTGATCCATTACAAAAGGCAACTTTAAAATTTTGTTCTGAGAGGCTGAGTTTGGGACATCTAAATTTCCATGTCCTAAAATATGGTCTGTAGACCACCGATGACCAATTGATTGATTAAGACTTGGGTTTTTTCTAATTCCTTCATTCACATATGAAAAATTTGATACTTCCACTAAAAATAAAAATAATAAAGATAAAAATGTTTTATTGTGAAAATCAATTACATATCATAACAACTCAAATACCTTTAAAATATTAGCATTTATAATAATAAAGTCACCATCATAGAAGAAGTGAAGCATGTACCTCATGTCATACATCTTAACTTGTGGAAGTAATGGCATCTCTACATGTGGCTATCCCCAGCGAACATCTACTTTACTTAAATGTTTGTAAGCATTACCCATAGGATGCATTCTCTATGGTATGTTTGCGATGCTTTATTCTATTACTTGATAAAGTAATCTTATTTTGATTTTACATTATTATTTCAATAATCTGTCATAAAAAAAAAATAAAATTGTAAATATCTTGCATGTTTTTATGCCACAATGTTCTTAAATTTTACTCCTGTGTACCCTTCAAGGTAATCAGTCAATTAACATAAGTACATCTTTCTTAACATTACAACTAAAACATGATTCTTGAGGTCTTATGCTGTTGTTATCCTTATTCCTTTTATAAACAATAAACTTTTTTTAATTGCTTGATTTTTATTTATACATAATGCATAGCTATCATTTCTAAGACCCTTAAAACAAATGACACTAACACTAGAAAAATGGTTATTCTTTAATTTAAAAAAAAATGGCCATTGAAAATTGTGGCCTATGTTTCAGCAAGATGTAACTTCATCAGCACATTTAATGTTGAAGAAAAAAGATTTATTAATATGTCATTTTTTTTTTAGTCTGGATTTTTATTTAATACTTCAAATATTTTAATTCAAAGCTATTTAAAATCTGAAGAAGTATTTTACAAGTGTTTAGGTACATAGCTGTGCAATAATTGTTTGGTAGGATTTCCAAAACAATTAAAGTACCTAATTCTCCATGACATCAGTAAGAATTTTGATGAGATGTTAGATTATTTGAAACTGGCACAGGGGTCCTTTCTATCTTCACACAGAGAAACATGTTTTAAAAAATCTGGCAGTATTCCATGGGAAATGTTCTTTTTATTGGGAATGAATTTACTGAAAGAACAAAAAGAGTTTCAAATCAACCTATTGAGAGTAGTAGGAGGTAGGTTTTTGAAATTATTTTAGGCCTGTGCTCTTCTAAAACTCTGATTTTGATTGTCAATAGATCTTTGTGTGAGGCTCTAGATCTTTCACAAATCTATATTTTACTTATAAAATATATTACTCTGTGAATATAAAGAAATAACTTATACTTTTGTTTAATATTCAAATGAGATATTCTCAAATGAATACAAAATAGAGCTCTACATAATTATCACTAGTGAGGATTCAGTTTTTAATCTGGGATGCAAAGCTTTTGCAAACGTCTTTTCAGTGGTTAATCTCCAAGAATAGGTTGACACTGGATATAAAAGCAAGCTATTATGTAACCGGATACAGAGAGTCATCTGGTTAGATATAACATTAAGCATGTTGCATGGGATTTTAATTACATAGAATAACTGATACAAAATGAGACTGTCATAGCTTAAACTTGAGTGCAACAATCTAAAAAATATCTATGTAACTCTAAGTAGAAAGTAGGAATATTCACAAAGGATTGTATCAATGTTAAGTTTGTAATATTTCCAGGCAGGCAAAGGAATAATTTGTGCTGCAATTCTTATTTGTTATAATAAATGCTTGGTACGGGGAATGTCAATAGTTAATAAGTACTGCATATTGCCATAAAAAGGTTGCCTTAGAGATCTCATAAGTGATTTGTGTTGCGGCTTAATTGCATAAAATTGCAGGCATTATTCAGAAACGAATTGAATCACTATAAAACAACGTTGCAGGGACAAGGGTACCTACATGACAGACCTAGAGGCTACTCCAAAGCTGCCAACATAATTATCTGAGGAATTTGCCAAGGAGACAGATGCTGCTGACAGAAAATTTTGTTGCACTCCTCGACAATTGGTTATAGCTATGGTCAAACATAAGATAAATATAAGTGAAACAGTGTTCTTCATTCTTACACCATGCTATTTCACATCTACTAAAGGTAAGCATAGTTATGTTTTCCTAGTTCTGTCTTAGACAAATTCCCATAGGAATTCTGCAGCCCTCAGAAGCTGATTTGTGCACAGAAAAAATAAACCTTTCAAACTCTGCTATGAGTCTAAAATGTCATCTGTTCTGCAGCACACATACTTTTAAAGAATGGGAGCTTGAGAGACAACAGTTTTAGCAGAATCACAGTGATCTTCTTAACTGTCAAGTCAGAACTAATCATTTTGTATTTGTATTTTTGATATTTTGTTCCTTGTAAAATTCCAGAAAGTATTCTCTTGAGTTATACTGTGTAAACTCTCCTACAGTCAAGAAGATAACTTAGAGCAGAAAGTTCTATTTGCTCTACCATATAATGCTTAAATGAAACATCAGATAATGGGAAACCTGAGTTGGAAGCATGAATACAAATCATAGGCCTACCACCCAAAATCCCATTTCAGAATGGACCACATAGCCAGTGTGCAGTGCCTAAAATATAAGCTGTTGATCAGCCAGTGCACAGCTCATCTGAATCTTCTGACTTTTTGAACATAGGAAGGGCAAACGCTCAGTATATGCACTGAGAGACTGCTCTGTGTTGAACGCACAGATAAGATGTTTATTAGTGAGAGAAAATTGAGTACAGCTGACAGTCGGAGACCCACCACAGGCATAGGGCATCGATTATAAAAAACTCCAGAAGGAGCATCATTGGAAAGGTACAGGAGGTTGCCTTTAGGTTGGCCTCCTACTGAAGAGTGAAAACCAAGGAAGAATTTAAGATCGATACAAACGCATAAGTCCTGTGTAGATAAAAGTTTTTTTATTTATGTTTTCATTTGAACTATGAGCTTGTTGAGGGATCCAGAGGAAAAAGCAAGGGCAGTAAAATGTCAGATAAAATGTAATGTCTGTTGCTCACATAAGGAAAATAATCCTAGTTATCCAAAGACTGTGAGGAGTCCAAAGACCTTGGAGTCATTGCAGATTGTTTTCTGGAAATATTAGCTAAGTGAACATCAGTGCTGAAGAAGTCAAATTGGACATTAGGAATTATCAAGAAAGAAATAAAGAACAAAACAGAAAATTTCATTATGCCACTTTGGGTTTGGTTTTGTTGTTTTTTTTTCCCCACCATCTTTAGCACTGTATGCAGGTCTGATCCTCAAAAATAATGTAATAGAACTAAAAAAAGAAAGAAAGAAAGGGAAAGAAAATTATCAAAGATATGAAAAGGTTGCTATATGAGGAGAGATTAAAAAACTATCACTCTCCTTCCTGGGAAAGAGAAAACTGAAAGACAAGAAGATACAAGTTTCTAAAATCACAGATAATTAAAAATATGAACTAGACATGTTTATTACCTAGTTTTACTAGAGAATTGGGACAGATGAACAAAGGATTAGGCAGCAGGTTTAGTTGGTATATTGTCATACAGGACATAAAAATTTGTGGAACTCATCGACAATGTGAAGACGCTCAAAAATGTTCAAAAATTATGAAAGAAAAGGGTTTTTGGAAGCTGAGGTATTATAGTTCTCTTCTAGATGTCTGTTTTTCTGGAGTACATTGCAGAATCTCAGATTAGAGAGAACACTATTCAGGCCTTTGACCTTTTCAGACAGTCTTAACTTCCTATTCCCTATGCCCTGCTCCTCATAATAGACAATATAAAAGGATTCCAGGACTAGTAGGATCATATATAGGACATTTTGCATTGTTTTCTCATTATTCTTTTCTTAGATATTATTTATAGACCTCGATATCTTGGAAATCACAACTATAGTACGACTGGGTTAGATATGAGAATGGCATGCCCTGCAAAGCTGCTTGTATAATGAAACCATGATGCCTGCATATGCTAAAACAAATCTTGAATCAATGTTGCTATGTAAGTTTACCTCTCGAGAAATGATGATATTGTGGCCTTACCCTCTACCCTCTTCTTTTTCATACAGTAGCATGTCCTTTTCCCTTGCCTTGCCTCACCTTGCTTTTCTCAGGTCATGGCTTTGCCAAATTTAAGCAAGTCTTCTGGCTTACTGTCTCAGTGTGGGGTAATAGCTTCATGTATAGTCCTATCTGCCACTCCAGTGCCATAGGCTGCTTCAACACTTTTGACCATCATGGCCCATGAAGGGATTCCTAAGGGAAAGACTTGAGGTGAGACAAGAGTTACCTTCAGAGTAGTCTGTCCTAAGTAGGTTGCTCTGTAAATCAATTAAGACAATTAGGGTCATTTGACTCTAGATTTGAGCATTAAAATGGAGTGACAGCTGGCAATAGCTCAGGGCAGCTGTTCTCTTCCCTCACTCCCTGCTGCCAGGACAGGTGGTCTCTCAAAATTATCTTGTTTGTTAATAAACATATAACAAAATTGAATCTGCTTGGTTACATTTGGTAAAAATCTAATACTTTTGTCAGTCCTCATCAAGTCCCTGCCATTCATAATGTTGCAATAACTAGGGACTGAATTAGCAGGTGCCTTGTTCAGTACTTCTGCAAAACACATCAGGTATATTGGACCAAATCCTGCTAATGGTCAAGTCTAGTCAAGTCTCTGTGCTCTTCAGGACACTGTAGAGAGTTTGGGTTTAGCTTATCCTTTCTTGCTTACTCTTCTGCAGTGTCACCCAAGTGTTAATTTCCAAGCCACTTTATCTAAGACCATTTGTAATTGTACATCCATTACTGGACATTAAGCATTTCTCAGTCTCCTAGATTTTATCTGTTAAAAATAAAATAAGAGATATCTATGCACTCTTCACAAACACTTTGTCAACTTGTCTTTAGAAATAAAACGAGGCAAAACACAGTCTTGTTACTTTTTTTTTTAATAAAAAATACTGGAATATGTGTTTTATTTCTCCAGCTTCCAAATGACTGTTAAATTGTTTAGCACAGTTCTCCTAATAACCTCTCTCTGATGGCCCCTTTTATATGACTTTGGAAGTTAAATCTAATTAGAATAGCTGTAGAACTGTTTGATATATGTCTCATGAAATACTTTACCCCCTGCCCTCCTCCATACTTAATACTTTCTAATTAACTCTGGAAAGAAAATTAAAAGAAATTGACACACTTATCAGTTTTCACCCATGCAAACACCGTAGAGGTCTCCACAGAGTACCATTGAAAAATATAATCACAGAGAATGAATCAATTAGTTTATAAAATAGAGAAAATGTATTTTCTTTACATGACTTGCACACAAGTCTTCAGGTTTCAAAATGTGTCTTTCTGCTTATAAATATCCTGGGTAGGTCAGTTTAGGTCAAACTCTGCACTTTCCAATAAAGATGAAGTTTTTACTCCTAAATTATTGTATTTATATATTTGTAGCAGATTACAATCAGCTTCAACAGAACACATTTCTCATGGGTTATAGGAATGAAAAAGCAGTGAACAAAGGAGCTAAAATGAGATATTGACTACATGAGTAACTATTAACATCTAAGCTTTAAAAAGCTGAATTTTTTTAAGCTTGTATTTTTAAGCTATTACAGAATTAGACTCTGTTGCTTACTATCAGGAAATTGGTAACATACTCCCTGAAGTTCTAGCGTCATTGGTAAAACTGATTTTCCTCTTGCAGATTGCAAGCTTTTAGGGATAGTGAATATATTTTATATGTGCATAATGGCTTACAGTTTTGGTTAACAATTGAGATGGTCTTGGTGGGATAGCCTCAGCTAACATCCAGACTCCAACCCAGCCACTCACTCAGTCCCCTCCAAGCAGCAGAAAGGGAAATGGGGAAAAAAAGGTAATGAGAAATCGTGTAGATTGAGATAAAGACAGGGAGATTGCTAATCAATCAATCAGCAATGTGGGCAAAATGGACAGGACTTGGCAAAAAATAATTTAATTTATTTCAAATTTAATAGATTTGGCTGATGAGAAACAAAAAGACAAACAACAAAACAAGAACTTTCCTCGCCGTTTTCCCAAGTTCAACTTTTCTCCATGACTACTGTCCCCCAAACTGAGCAGTGTGGGAAGGATGGGAAGAGTGTGGCCAGTACATGGTGGCTTCTGTCTGCAGCTCCTTCCTTCTCACAAATTTTCTCTGCTCCAGCACAGGTTTGGCATTGCCTGCTGTGAATACCTACACTGGGGCCATGAAGAACCTCCTCCTCCTCTTCATGTTCATCTGTTCAGTTTTTCTATTCTATTATGCCACAGAAGTCTCCGTAATACATGAATTCCTGAAAAAGAAGGGGAGGTATGAGTGCAGGAGGGTAGGAGGAGGGCGAGTGGGCAGGAAGGCAGGCAGGAGGGAAGGAAGGCAGGAGGGAAGGAAGGAAAGGAAAGAGAGAGAAAGGGAGAAAACGCAAGAAGGATAGAAGGAAACAGAAGATACCGACATACAAACACTGAGAAAATTTAATTCCTCGGGATCTAAAATTCATAGCATAAAGAACTTTACATATACAATGGAAACAAATGTAGGACAGTGTTTCTTGAAATTTCAAGTAAATAAAAATACTAGAGATTAATCTGCAGTCTGGTATGGATTCTGAGACATTTCCTACCTTTCTATGAATTTTGGACATCTTCTGTAAACATCTATACTTGAACATTTTAAACTAAACTCATTATTTTTTTCTTACAACAAACTCCACAAAGGTAGAATTCCATCAACATTTTCCATGCACTTCAAAGACAACTGTCCTTATGATCTTTTTGGCAGAAGTTCCGTTTTTCATGTTTCTTTAAAAATTACTTTAAATAGTAATTTCTGTGCATTCCTTAGTATGAAACTGTATTAGCTAAAGTAGTCACTATGTCATGTTTGGAAATGTTTGAGGCCAGGATGTTTTGCAGTCTGCTTGGTACAGCACTCTTCTCTGAAATTCTTTGAAACATTGCATCAAAACAAATGAAAATAACAAAACAAACAAAAACAAACAAAAAAATAGTTCTGCAAGATAACCTCTTTTCTTGTTAAAAACGAAAAACATAATTTCTATCTTTTTAAATAATTTCAAAATTCAGTTTTTTAATACTAGGATACGTGCCCTTCTACTGCTACTCAAAAGAGTGTTTCCAGCAACACAAAAAGCCTTGCCTGTCTAGCTGATTATGCAGAGATGAAGTGAAACTGATTGTACATATGCAGTTAAATGCAAGAAGCAGACAAAAAAAAAAAAATCATTGAAGGCATGTACACCATTTTACACTAGTTGATATTTCTTCAGTTTGGGTTTTTTTAACTGAAAGGCTCATTAGAGACGTTTCTGGTTAGTTCTCCATGTCACACTTGTAACTGTTATGTTGGCTACAGCTAGCAGTCATCATTTGCGTAAAAATTGTTTTCCTATGAACTTTATCAATCTTCTTTTTAATGTCAACACTCTGATATCCTCTTTAGGTGAATTTATATCAGTGGTTAAACTAGGTCAAAAGTAAAGCAAATAATCTGAAAATTAAATTTAAAAAATCAACTGCCAGTATAAAAGCATGAGGCTAGAGTAGATCATTTTTCCAAATCAAATATATTTGTATCCCATATTCAACATCTACCTCTTCTGTTTATATTTGCAAGCTTTTTTTTTCATTTTCATTTATCCACCTCTCAGTTCTGATTATTTATAATATTAAAAAAATAATAAATATAATATTAAAACTGACACTTGGTAACAAACTTCTTAAAAATCTGAAAACAAAGATCAGTTTTGAAGAGGTTCAAACTGATGTAAATGGCTAAGTGGTGTATCAAGATAAATGGAAGGGATATTGCATCAATAATTCTTACAGCAATTCAATGCTTTTCTAACCATCTTAAATGGGTCCTACTTTTACTATTATCCTGGAGTAGTACTCAAATGGGAAGGAGGTGGTGTTGGTGACAGTAAAATGAACAGGAACAAGGTGATGTTCATGTCTTTGAATGACTAAGCTACCACTCCATGTTATTCTTTGTGCTCCTGGTAGACCTGATCCAAGTGCTCCTTTGGGGTACCTTGCTTTCCTCATTTAGTCCCCCTACAGCAGCTCATTAACAGTTGCAAGAGGGATCTTGTAAGAGAAGGATTTAAAAAAAAAATACATATATATATATATTCAGCTACTCCTCCTGTACATGCCCTCTGACACTATTCCACCTCTATAAAGAGAAATAAAAAACCTCTCAGATATCTTTCTGTGTCAAGTAACTATAGAGGATTGCACAGGGCTTTAAGGGGGAAGGAGTCACCACCTCAGTGTCCCAGCACATGTCAAGGGGAAACTTTACCCTTACAAGGAGAGTGTAGAATGTTCCTTGCTTTTAATAGTTTAAGCTGCAAAAAAAAAAAAAAAGAAATCAGCACACCTTGTCTGTGTCTGGTAAAACACAAGAAGATAGCCAGAATAAAAGTTAGACTTTTATCTAGTTAGACTGCTTTATCACATACATGTAAAGTTTGGTAGTACATGTTTAAGAAATCAAAGAACTAATTTCTTATCCTGCATAAAAGATGGTATTTACAAACCATCTTGAAGAATTATTAGGACTCACTCATCTGTTTCTAAAGCTGAAGAAGTACCCCTTACTGCTTGTACAAGTTTCAGGAGGAGAAATGTACACTAATCACATTTCAGACAGCTTGGATTTGTTTTATTATAAGGGCCTGAGAACTGGATCACTAGCGTTAGATAAAGGATTCCAAATTCTCATCTGCCTTATCTATTCTATAATCAGGAAGAAAACCCTCAAAAATTACCATCATGAAACTTTGAGATAATGCATCCTGCTCACATGCATGAATACATGCTCTTATAGACTGCAAGTGGTAACCTTCTTTTGTTTTTTATCTGTATGATAATAAATGTCATTCTGTGTTTCAGAAACAAGGTTTACTGAAGTATCACTAATAAATTCATCACTCACTAATTGCACACCAATAACCCATATGGCTTTGCTGATGTATGGCACAAATCCATCACCAGTGTAATGTCTTCCCAAAATATATTGACAATATTCATAAAGAATTTTTGTTGAAGTTCTATAGTGTGGTTGATCTTTCTGAAAGAAAGGAAAAAGATTCATTTTGGAAGTATGTGGGAGTAAAGATAACAAAATAACATAGTCTGGAAATAATATAAATTAGCAATATCATAAATGATAACAATGACAATCAGCTTGTATTTATATAGAGCTTTTTTCTTTCTGTTCAAGTAGAAATCACAGTCTTTTCAAACTTTACATAGCTTCTTGTAGTAGTTCAGCCCGGATCGGGACCAGACTACGCAGTCTCTCTCTCACTCCCCCCACCCTCCAAGAGAACAGGGGGAGATAACAGAAGAAAAACGGCTCGAGGTTTGAGATAAAGACAGGGAGAAATCCTTAAAGTTACCGTCACGGGCAAAACCAGACTCGACTTGGGGAAAACTATTCATTTATTACTAAAACTAGCAGGATAATGAGACAGAGAACAAGATAAAAAAAAAACCTCCTCCCCACCCCTCCCTCTTCCTGAGCTTAACATTATCTCTACTACCTTCCCGCCCCGAGCGGCACAGGCGGGGGGAAGAGGGAATGGGGGTTGCGGTCAGTTCATTACGCGATGTTGTATGCCGCTGCTTCATAGTCGGGGGAAGAACTCCTCACATTCCTGTC
>JAAGAY010135571.1:0-12368 GCA_011801015.1 Ardeotis arabs | reverse complement strand
TATTTTAGTGGGAAAACATATGTGGTTAGATTTTGTTATTGTCTCAGCCTCCATCCTGAAGGAACTGACAGCGTGGAGATGTCTACACCAAATGGAGATGTTGCAATAGCACTGAGGATATACTGACCTTGGGTTCAGATACAGCTAGGCAGCCTGACAACTCATTTTTTTTTCTTGAATCCTTCTTTTTGAGCTAGCATGGACATAGGCTGACATGGCTGATGTTCAGATGTAGCCTTCTAGGACCAAGAAACCCGTATCAAACATGGTGATCATTATTTGAATGGAGGTTCCACCAACACGAGTGAAGGCACTGCAAGAATCAGGTGGGAAATGGCTCCTAAATACCAGGTAGACCGATATAAAATGAACTCTGGAAACAAAGAGGTTGTATTTATATAGCACGACACTGAGCTGCAGAGTGGTGATTCTTTTGAGATGTCAACAGAGTATCCAGGCTGCTTCAAACAGAAAAGCGTAGGAACAGAAGACTATACAGAGACTCTTTTCTGGCTAAATGATGAATCTTTTCTAATCTGTGATGTTAAATGAGCTTTGTGGAGGTCTTCCTGCTGTGGTTTAACAATCTCTCTGGATTATTGCCTTTCTGCTAGGCAGATGGCTTGGAGGCTGGCAAGCACAGAAATCAAAGCAGAAGGCATTATTAGGGGAAGGAGTATCCAGAGTTTGAACAGACAGTGACACTCAATTTGCACAGACAAAAGTGACATTTTAATTGTCAACACTTTTCTTTAGCATCAACAAGAAATTTAGATCATTCCTGAAGACCAGACACTGAAGAGAGCATTCAGGAGAAATGGGAGAACCTAAACTTGGGTGTCCTAATCTGGAAGGAGTCTCAATCTGCACTACCTCTTAGGTAGGTGAATCAGGAGGTTGGTGGTGAGAACATGACATGAACGCAAACTATTCCATCCTATTTTCATTCCTTTCAGACAAATTCAGAAGGAGAGAACACAACATTTGTTTGTTATTCAGAATAATGCCCCTCTCCTCCACCTGTGATCCCATGGCTACACCATATACATTTCTTTTGTACCCTGTACTTTACAAAGTGAGGGATGATAATGGAGAGCTGGCCTCAAGCACAATTTTCTTGGGGCTTTTTTGTTCCATTGAGGAAAATAGTGGTACTCTTGTGACAATGTGGGGCAGCAATTAGGTTTCTGTGGCCTTTTCGTCTGTTGCACTTTCCAAAGAGCCCTCTGCCCAGCTGGGCAGGAGCTTGCTTTGCCCTCAGAACAGGCAAGGTAGCTCTTGATGTAACTGCTAAAGGAAGAATTTGCCATTTTTGTCATGGTTGGTCCCAGAATTACTTTGTTTATCTGTAGTGACATCAGCCATGAGGATGGCTTAAAGCATGGAGCTACATTCTTTTGCTTTGAAGAGCATTCAAGAAAAATGTTTAATTCCCTGGGAGATAAAGCCTTTCCTTGATGGTTTAGACTTGTGTTTATACAAGAGTTGGAGATGAATGCCTGAGAATCCAATGCCCTAATACTTCTCCTGATGGCCACAGGTCAGTAAGATGAAAGCTCATGTTGCACTTGCCTCCCTCTTTCATCTTAAAAAGTATTTCTTCCTCTTTCCCCCAAAAGGCTGTCAAGACTTCCCTCTCCGAAAAAGAAGGGGAAAAAAATTACATATCTTCCAGCAAAGACACATATATGTATATATATATTTATATAAAAATCTTCTAGCAAATTAGACTGTAGTGCGTATCTGCTTGGTTCCTCCTGTGTTTCTCTGCTGCTCAGTGTGGAGGCTGCTGAGCAGACCAAGCTTCCTGTGGACCTTCAGAATGCTTCATCAGGTGAACTGTCCAGAGCTGGAGATGCCAGGATCCTTGCCTGGCAAGCTGCCTTGGAGCCTGGGCTCTGTTCCTTTTCCTGGGCAATAAGGAATCCAGAGCAAAGCCATATTTTGAAACAATACCCAGATGCCACCATCCCAGTACTATCACTTTCCTCTGCACAGTGTCAGCAGCATGGCGTAATGATGAAATATACGGGCTCTGAAATCAATAGAGAATAAGCAAACATTGAAAGATGATGTGTGCAATGCTAGGAAGCTCCCAGCCCCACACTTGGCTTCCCTCATCTGTCTCCTTGGTCTGGCATGATGGGTTGGGACAATCCATGTGTCTCCTGAGCACTACCTAACATGGGTGATCTCAGCACGCGGGACCTCCCCTCTGAGCAGAGCAGAGTTCTGGTGCCCAGCGGTTCATTGATATATATGCCTGCCCTGCCGTGAACGCTGCCCTGACCACCCACACGCAAACTGATGGCTTGTGGTGACAGGGATGAGGTTAGCTCACACAAAGCCTTTGCAGATAGAAAGCTGAAGTGCAAGCACATTTATGGCAACTGTGAATTTGCTGCCCTTCTTCTTTGGCCTTTTTTCACAAGGTTTTTTTCTGCTGCCACTGAAATTGCTGGACATTTTGCCATTGACTGAGATACAAATATGATCTTCCTTTGAAGAGGAGTGGTCTCCATTCATGGCTAGAGGTTCAGAAGCATGAATCTACCAGGCATACCAGAGTAGCCCTAATTCCTTCTACCCTTGCTGCCTATTCACTGTCCTCTGCTCTTCTCAGGGCTTAGATAAATGGATATCAGTTTTTTTCCCCTTGGAACCAGACACTTTGGGAAGGGCAAGGCATTGCATGGACTGGACTGAAGACATGACTCATATTGTTGCCATTGTGGACAGCAGGTATATGTCTCAGCTTGGGAGGGCTAGGTAGCACTGTACACTTCCTGTGATAGCTTTCCCAGACCTGTGTTGAGGTGCCTGTGCTGGTGGGAGCTTTCTATAGCCAGCCTGTTTGGAGAAGTGCAGAGACCATGGCACTGTCATCTCCGTCATTAGCAACAGGTCCAGTCATCCCTGAGCTCAGTGCCTGCCTGGGGACCTGCTGGTCTGCCTGCCTTCCAGCTCAGTGCGGGGGAAATTCTGTGAGAATGAGCATGCAGTTGTCTCTTCCTTACACAGAGTCATTCTGCAGTGTGGCCCCAGTCTTTCCTACAAATGCATTTCTCATTATCAGTGATTATTGATCTGGTTATTACAGATTATCTCTGTAACAGAAGGGCTGCCAACTCCCAAAGCCCACTCAGGCTGAGTGGAAGCCCAGGACATGATCCAGCTGTGAAGTGCTGAGACCATGTGGATATGGGGAAAAAAATGCACTGCTTTTCCACCAGGAAGAATTTACCACCTTCCAGACACCGGCCTTGGGTGGAAGGGTAGAGATAATGAATGTAACCACACCAGGGCATAGAGGACATTCTCTTGGTTGCCTTGTCTTCAGATGCATGATGTGGTTCTGTCCAATATAGACAGAAATCAATCTGTATTGACAAGGGAGAGTCAGAAATGTCCCCAGGTCTTCAGCATCTCTCAGAGCACCAGGTCCACACTTTCTTCATTCAACTTGGACATCTTCACCTCCAATCCTCTTGTTGCTCGGTGACAGGACTAGGGGTAATGGTTTTAAAACAGAGGAGGGTATATTTAGATTAGATATTAGGAAAAAAATTTTTACCCTGAGGGTGGTAGAACATTGGAACAGGTTGTCCAGAGAGGTGGTGGATGCCCCATCCCTGGAAACATTCCAGGCCAGGTTGGATGAGGCTCTGAGCAACCTGATGTGGTTGGAGATGTCCCTGCTCCTTGCAGGGGGGTTGGACTAGATGGCCTTTGAAGGTCCCTTCCAACCCTAACCATTCTATGATTTTATGATTCTATGACCTTTCCAGGCAGCCACATGCTGGGTCTATCCATCACCTCTGCCATAGATAGTGGCCCTGTAGAAAGTGGAAAGGACTTGTCAACGGGAAACCGGTGAATGAACCAGAAGGAGAAAATTGCCCATCTGTACACCAAAAGGCTCCTTTATATCTCGTACTGAGGTGACAAGGAGCACTTTTCTGGACTGAAGTTGGGCTGGATTGAGGTGTTCATTATTGACTCGTGGAGGACTGTAAAAATTGCCACGAGGCAACACGTCTGTACAAGAACCCATTCTTATGGAACAGATGTAGGGAATCCTGGCCAAGGTTTAAATCTCTGTGTGGGTTGGAAAAGGCCTGGAAAAATCCTCTAGCCACTTTTGCTGCAGAAATTATAATATGCATGTGTGCTGGTGAACATAACTTGGAAGCTCTTATCTTAGTCAGGTGCCATCTTTTTCGTTCAGCATGATTTTTTCCACAGTTGATGATACCCTGATGGCATCTGACCCAGTGGGGCATGAAGGAGAAGGAACCCGGGGCATCGAGGGGTAACCCTGGTGTTGACGTATTCTTGTAGCAGCTAGTTACAGGACACAGCAGGTTGGCATCAACACCGCTACTGATCTTGCTAGCAGTGCCAGCATGTAGTGAAGATATTTGATGCACTAGAAGGCCACCTTCTGTTCCCAGTTGTGCATGTGAAAAAAAGACCATTTTCTGTAACATGCAATTTTTAGCTTACTTAAAGTTCCAGGTTTTCTGTGTTTGAAAACTGAGTGCAAATAATTTTCAAATTCTCAGCAACTCCCTCTGAACTTAATTGCTAACTTCCACTAGACTGACTGAAGTATCTGTCCCAGGGCATTTTTGCTGGCAAAAATTATTATATGAAAAATGGAAACTTCTTGTGCAAACTCCCAGTTTGACAGAAAATGGTGGATTTCATACAAATAAGTAGTTTCCCACCAATAATTTTGAACAGCTCTAAAATGTTGTCAAATGCTTTCCCCAAATTGGAAGATATGAAAAAACTAAAATGAAGGCTGAGAACAGTTAAATAACACATACCAGGAATTTAGCCTCCTTTTCTGTTTTTAATTTATCCCCTAGGGGATGAAGGTTTTCTTGATTGTACCCATTATTGGATATTATTTTTCATCTAGTTGTAGTAAATATTTCTCAGTAAGTGACAGTTTCATGTCTGGTTAACTTTTTGTAGGGTACACAGATTAAACAGTAAAGTTTTTGATCTTTGATGAGATTAATGACATTTAGGATGAGGACTGCGCAATGAAAATGAACCCTCCTGAGATATTTTTGAGCTTTCACTTAATGTGTGCTCTTTACATCAGTTTTCCTGCCAGAAAAGTCATCTGTTGGCATACTCACTATAAACTCAGCAAGAGGGTAGACATGTGAGAGGCAGATTCATTTTTTTCCTTTGTACAAATATTTGCAAAATTAGGGTGTGGGGTAATTATTTTATTTTTTTTTTTTTTACATCTTTGCCCATCTCTCTAGCATTGGCACCCTAGATTTAACCAAGTCAGCCCACATTTCTGAGTCAGACAGCTGGGAAAAACATGGAAGTGAAAGCAATCCATATATTGCTGGAAAAATCAGATCGTTAAATGCCAAGAGGGTCTGACTGAAAGGACTGAGAAAGAGGCAAATGCCAGTAATTGGTCCCGACACAAGCTTATTTATAGTAAGCCTAAGTAGGGTGAAGTCTAGTCGGCTGGGTTCACCTCTCAGGATCAGGCCCTGGATCTCCTGGGATTTAATTTCTCAGAGAACCACAGGGATGGCAGATGGGAAAGACTTGTTAGGTCATCCTGTCCACATGCCCCGGCAGAGGCAGAACAAGATTGTCTCTTTGCTTCGTTCTCAAGTGCCTCATCTAGATTTAAACAGCTCCAGCAATGAGGCTGCCATTGCAAGGAAATTCCACTTGTACTTTTGCAAAACTGCTTTTTTTTTTAAAGCTCTTGACGTCTGCTTGTTAATATTGCCTGAATTGCATCACAAAAGAGAAAAATGAAAGTATCAAATGTGACCTTGGGCAACTCAATCTATCTGATGGCTTAAAAATAGAATTAGAGCACTTATCATAATGACATGGGTTTTGCATGGACTTGCTACAGGGCAGAGTTAATATTTTTGGCTATCCTAACTTTTCATTTCTTTACATTAATGTGCTTGGACTTCTTTAAATTTAAACTTAACGTTAATTTCCAGTGTTTATTTTGCCACCTACACCCTGTAACTCGCTTACCTGAAAATTGCTGATATGCTTTCAACCTTGACTCTGTCTGGGTTTAAGTTATTTTTAATCTGTGGTTTTATCTCCTTTTTCCAGGCTATCTCTGGCATGAACTACTTTTATTAGCTATGTGGTTATATTTTATATTATGCACGCCTGGCTTGTGCTTGAGTAGGAGAAGTTGCACAGACGTCCGTGTAAAATCAAGGATAGGCATATTAAAGACATACCGTAGCAACTGGAATTATTCATTTTCTTTTTTTGCTAAAGTAAAAGGGTCATGGGAAAATACTAATTCAGCAAACATGGAATTCTTTGTTAGAAAAAACTTGGGCTTAAAGTGATTTTACTGAGTCCAAGGTTAGGCTTCAGTGGAACCTGGCCAGGATTATGGGCCGGGAACTCTTGAACCTGCCAGTTTTCGAGCCCTGGGTGAGTTCACGTTGCGATTAACACCCGGAGCAGGGGAACGTGGGTGCTGCCTGCGGCAAGGCAGCGCAGTTCGTATCGGTTTCTATTTTGCTGCTACTGGCTGTGGAACTGATAAAATGCCAGTTCTCTTGGGCGTTGTGGATGAGGTTTGGGAAGCTTCCAGTTTCTAGGAAACTAAAAATTATACATATAATGATTTGAATGCAATTTGGACAGGAAGTTTTTTGGAAACTCTGCTTTCCTGCCAACTGTATCCTCAACTGTGCCGTTTTTTCTGTGATACTCTGTCTGATCAATGCAAATATAAAAACCTGTGCAACTCTACTAACTTTGTTTAGTTTGTAATAGAAATGAAAGTCCTATCCCTGGAGATGAGCTGCTGCACCACATCCCCTTCCATGCTTGTGAAAAAAGCACTGAGAAATGCTTTTTCAGTGTCGTTTCCAAAAGAAAATTTTTAGCCTCTAAATCAAGTCTTTCTTTCCCTGCAAGAAACTGAATTCTATGATGAATTCAGCCCTCACTTACTGTAACCCATATTATCTGGCAGATATCCATAGATTTAAAGGAGAATCTTCCATTTTCAAAAGGTGTTTTTATCAGGAATAGTTAATAGTTAATAGTCAATAGGCATGGGATGGTCCATTCAGATAATAACGAGAGAAAGAACCTGGGTGAGTGACTCAGATTTAATTGCTACAGGGCAGATTTAATATTTTTGGCTATCCTAACTTTGCATTTCTTTGCATTAACATGCTTGGACTTCTTTAAATTCACCTGTGTCAGGGATTTTTCTGCTACCTCAAGCTGAATGGGAACGAGCTACGCACATCCTGCTAAACGCTCCTCATATCCAAAGCGAGCTGGCTGCAGGCAAGGTGGGAAAAGCCCTGCGCTAACTCCTGATTTTTGTGCTGGTGAACCATTTAGGGCAGTGCTAGCTGTCCCCGGCCAAAATCACGCCAAGTGCTCTGCTGACGGTTTACCAGTATAAGGGATGACGTTCCAGTGTGATCCCAGCATTCTTCCCTGAACAGCTAAGGTTTCTGGAGTAGAATTAGTGACTGTTGGGCTTGGGATAGCAGCAGAAGCAGGTTCAACTCTACTCAGTTGAGCTTTTTCTTGGTTTTATGAACATCTGCAAAAGGGAGCCCCTTACTGGTTATTCCATGGTGGTAGGAAACCAGCAGTACTTGTTCGGAGTGTGTAATTAGGGATTATTCTGATTTCTTTGCTGCAAATCTTACAAGGTGCAGCAAGGACTGACTGAGCCAAAGAGAACCAGCTGCCTTTCCCCATCTCTGGAGGTTTTCCCACTCCTAATGAAACCCTGCTGCTATGGGGCTGTGAGGCAAGACCCTGCTGCATCTGCGAACTTCTCCAGGGAATGGATTTAACTTCACGGTGTGATGCCTTTTACATCAGTCACTACAGATTGCCTGGGAGGGGGGCTGGTGGATCTCGTGGTTGGGTAGGAGCAGGACAGAGCCCAGCTCTGATGGGAACAGGGTCTCACTGGGGAATTACAGCAGCATCTCTTTGCTCCCAGCTGAGGCTGGGGTGGGCTATGAGAGGCTCTCTAATGAACACCCAGTCACTCTTTGGTCAGAGAAGAGGACCTCAAAGAAGAAAGATGGGGAAAAATCTTCAGGAGGGCCTGTTGTAATAGGATGTGGGATAATGGTTTTAAAATAGAGGCAGGTAGATCCAGATTAGATATTAGGAAAAAATTTTTTACACTGAGGGTGGTGGAACGCTGGCCCAGGTTGCCCAGAGAGGTGGTAGATGCTCCATCCCTGGAAACATTCAAGGGCAGGTTGGATGGGGCTGTGAGCAACCTGATCTGGTTGGAGATGTCCCTGCTTCTTGCAGGGGGGTTGGACTGGATGGCCTTTAAAGGTCGCTTCCAACCCAAACCATTCTGTGATTCTATTATTCTAAGAACAGAACAGCATTTTAATTAAATAGTAGGTTACGATGCACTGTGCTCTTCACCCAGCATATTATTATTAGCAGCTGCTTCTCCTGACAGGTAGCCTGGTTATTCAACATCATTTTCCCCTTGTTCTCTGCAGGTTCCCCTAAGCGTGGAGATCAGCTCACAAAATCTGGCCCTTCTTGTTATTTTTATCCAGGAGCAGCTGACAGTAAAAGTGACAAAAGAATTGATGGGGGAAGTGGGCCAGAGCGTGAAAAATCCGGTCGTAAAAGCCAGAATGTTTGCAATAAAATATCTATACATAAAGGGAGAGGAGGGAGGGAGGAGCAGAGCTGGACAGAAAGCAGAGCAATGAGCTGTGAAAAGGGACGTCTGGACCAGATGAAGAAAGTGTATAACCAGCTGTCAGTGCAGTAACATCCCTTAGCACTTTTGTCTCGTTTCCCTCGGGAGCTCACGCCCACGGCGGTGGCTAACATGGGGCTGTGTTGGCCACAAGGCTCAGGAGAAGTGAGGTGTTTCTCCAGTTCTGTTCAGGGACAGGGAAGGGATAAAGAGCTGGGAGCAGAAGTAGGCAGAGGAGATATCAGCCCAGAGGGAAGTAAAGCACTTTTTAATATACATCCAAGAACAAACCAGTTGGCATTAGAGAGCAGTGAGCAACCTCTTGGTGAGATTTCTGTTGGTGCAAGGAAATAAATTGATGTGGAAAACAAAATTGAGTGCCAGGACACCTGAAATTTCTCCCTAGGCTTGACCCAATGCCCTCCTCTTCTGTCTCAGAGACAGATGAGAGCTCCAAAGCATGCCTAGAAAGGCACAGGGCATAGTGATGCTGCCTTGAGGTATCAAAATGGGAGTGAATGCTTCCATGGTCACACAGAAATGGACATCAGAGCTGGCACTGGGGATAAAGGATGGCGATTCCTGGTATCAGAGACAGGGTTTTCAGGGGTCCAAATACTTGTACCCCTGGCCTGTGCTACATCAGAGATGCATCCATCCAGTGGAGACAAGAGAGACACGAGTAATGAACAACAGCAAGACCCTGGGATGTCTCCAGCTGTGAAAAGCCTGAAGAATTTAAAGCAAGGAAGGAAACTAATTTTTTTTCCTTTGGCAGCCCCTTCTGAATTGCAGGATGTTTAACTCCGAAATATGTCTCTGCTACTCTTGAGTTCATGGAGTAGCCTTGGCTGACTTCTGGGTGATGAGAGCATGTGGGGGACAGGAGCGGTGTTTAAGGTGTCTGTGGCATTGCTGTCTGCATTTGGGCTCTGCAGGCTGATACATGCGGCCAGGTGGGGCCACTTCTGGAGGGAGAAGAAAAGCTGAAATGCAGGACAGCACGGACCATGGTCTTGAGGTTGATGTTTGCTACTATGCCTTGTGTAGTTGTGGTGCTTTAGGGCATCGTCTAGCAAGTATCACCCTTGAGTATGGATGGGTCATCTCTGGCTCAGCCATCCCCACGTACCTGGAGTGATGCCCAGCATCATTTCCAGGCAGATGAGCCACCCAGAAGACCTTCCTGCACGTCAGCCTCCGGGCCAAAATGAGCGTGATGAGTACTGGGCATACACCAGGCCTTGGTCCACCTCCAAGCCTGGACACCCTTGTGCAGCAGAGACCCAACTCTGCTCCCTGCATCTGCTTTAGGGTGAGGTGGTCCATGCCCCAAACCCCACTGCCTCACTCAGGGAAAGCCACTGGCTCAGAGGTGGACATTGCCATTGTAGGACCCTCGTTTAGTCAATCATATAAACGAGCGGGAACGTGATATTTTAATTCACTGTTTCCTTTCTTCCAGTGAGCTGCTCATCGCAGATGTCTTAATGTGCTCTCTCTTCACCTTTGCCAGAGCATCCTCAGTCTTGCCCAGGTCGCAGCATCCTTGCCAGAGGCTGGCAAAAAGTTGTGGTAACCCAAAGGACTTCAGATAGGGAGAGAAGACATTGTCCAGAATGAGGGATTGTAATCTGCTGTTCGAAGACCTTTCCGAGGCTCCGTACAATGAGAGATGGAGCACGGATGAGCCGCTTTTCACATGCGTGCATGTGCGCGTGTGAACAAGCGATTTGCTTGGTGGCTTTTAGCAGCACAGAAAACATGTAAAACAAACACCATTTTCAAATCAAGGGCTGGGAGGCCTCTGCTTCTGGAACCAGTAGGGAGTGGTTGATATTTAAAGTGTTCCTGGACAAATTTGTGGAAGAAAAACACAATGAATTTTATTAGGGAGAAATACAACTCTTCTGGCTGAAGTTGGGATATTTTGGGGAAGTTGTACTGCAGTCCAGCCTTGTTTGCATGCTTTCCTAGGCAAGGGTTCGCTGTGGTGTGAGACAGAAGACTGATGGAGCCAGACCTCAGGGTCTGTTTGAAGGATGACTGCAAGAAACACAGAAGCCTAGAGCAAGACACTTGGCAGGCTCTCTGCCGTCATTTATCAGTGTTTGAGGGATTTCCTGCTGCAGGAGTTGCAGCCAGATTGCTGTGCTAAGTTGTCCCAATGAAATCCTCCACAATTTTGAACAAACCCTTTGTGATCTCATGCATAATGTTGGCCTCTGTGACCTCCTGTACAATGAGTCCCAGAAATAAATTATATGCATCGTGTAGAAGGAAAGCCCTTTCCTTCTGTTGGTATCAAACCCTTTGCTTGGCTGTCTCCTTGGGTACTGGCTGGGTTCTAACATGATCAGCACTCAGAAATAATTCCTTTTTTTGCCATGTATGGCATGCTTTGCTCTAACTGGTCCCTAATTTAAGGAGCTCCACCCTAGAAAGCACAAAGCACGCAGTGAATGTGGAGATGTGCCAGAGGAAATGCATCGTCTTTTCTCATTTATTCTCTTTCAAAAGCCAAATGGTGATCACATGCTTTTTGTGTTTTTTTTCTCAGGTGATCTGTTTTTCCAAGGACTAAACACATAAGCAGCTTCAACAGGAAAAGTGATGTTTTTGTCAGTGACGGCTCAAGTGGGCTCAAGGTGAACTCTTCCCTTTTAGCTTTCCCACCACTTTAGATTGAACTGTTATATGCCTCTGCCATATAACAAACTAATCAATGCTTTGCCATAAACCCATCTCCGAAAGTGCTTCATGTCTGTCTAAAGAATGAGCTCCATGCTGCGTCCACCTCGGAAAAGGACTAGGACAACCCTGAAGGCAGTACGGGCTGTTGGCTTTGCTCCACTCCTGATCATCAAGCCTGTTCCAAAGAGGGATGTTTCTTCTGCATGGGAGTTGTTGGGGAAAGCAGTGAGTGACAACCTTTCAAGGGAGCACAGAGTTAAGACAAATGTTTGACCTGGGAACAGGGCTGGACAACGTATACAACTACTGCAATATGATAGGAGGTCAGGAAGCAGAAAACTTATCTGATCAAGACACTGATGAACTGCAGATCTACAGGTTGGGGAGATCAGAGGAACCACACATGCATTTCAGAATATTTTATTTCCAAAAACCTGCAACCTTTATTCATGATAACAACTGGCTTTGTCTGCCATCTGAGATCATTTAGGCCGAATGGGAGAAATTGAAAACTAGTATCCTAAGAATCAAGGCATTTATGTGAAGCGTTGACAGAAGAATGTTTTAATTGCTAAAGTTTTTAAGTCTTTACCAGTAATTTGTGTTTATTTTAGCCTATCTTTATCCAACGAATAAATAACACTGGGAGGAAGGAAGTCTTTATTAAGGATTCAACCTCCTTTCCCCATTCAGCTGAAGAATTTAGAGATTGCAATAAATATACTTCTGGATCCAGAAAAGGTTTTTCAACAGAACTAAGGCAGGCCAACACTAACACTCCTAATCAAGTAAAGACAGACGTGTTCATATCATCAAGACAAACCTTTCATGCTTCTACTTCAGAAAGAAGATTGTTGGGGATAACCCAAAAGCCCAGAGCCTTACCCAAAGAGCTTGGTAGTGAAACAAGTTTGCCATGAGAGTGTCTTTT